>JAWZYV010011779.1:0-201027 GCA_038373885.1 Cheiracanthium punctorium
TTCGTTTCTCTCGGGATCTAATTCTAAAGCCGACGCGGACGAAGTCACGGGTAGCCGCTAGTTTACTATAAATTAAAGTACTGAACGTCAAAATTTGAAATTTTGCACAGCCATGTAAAATCACTTTTTGCATCTATTTCCATCAAAATTTGGCTAGGTCGCTATTCAGATTTTTTCTGAGTATTACTTTAATAATTCAAAATTCATATTAATATTTTATTAAAAATTATAATAATAGTAAATTATGTTTGGGTCGTTTAGTTCTAATAGTACGAATAAAAGACAGCTTCTTATTATCAATATTACATGAGATATGAATTAAAGTATGAAAACAAATATTTTAGCATGGGGGGGAGGGGGATTTTGGGTGCTCATAGCTCAGTCATTTTCAGTTCAAATTTATTGAAAATTAGTATCCGGGTTTAAAATGAGCTAATTTTTTAAAATAGGAAGTGAAATCTAGAAGGTTGCTATTGGAAAAAAAAAAAAGAGTTTTTAATGTGTAGACGGCCCCTTATGCAATTTTTATGTATAGCAAATTAAAGTGTACGTCCATCGTAAACGATTGTTATGTGTAACTTTGCTGTACGACGAACGACGGCTGAATAAAGTACAAGTGGGTCAAGCCTTAAAAATGCGATTGCATTTGAGAAAGGGTTCGGTTTTCGAAAAGCTTTGTCATATCTAAGAATTATTTTCAAGAGCGTCCCATAACGGGTTTATCATCGACAACAAATCCTGCTATGTATTTATTTACCTAATAAAATGAATCCCCCCCCCCAAATAGCGCCAAAAGACGCCCATCTTGGCGAGTTTTGACAACAGATCGGCCAAGTGGATGGATTGCCATTTCTTTGGGTACGGTCCTTGCAAAATGTGTTAGGAACTCGAATTTCTCCGTGAATTAGGGGTAGAACCCCTACCGAACATTTTGTGTTTGCAGTGTTTTGGGTAGCAAAATTTCCCTAAATAGGAATGTGAGGACCTGGGGGGGGCTGTATTCAAATTTAGATTGTGTATTTTTTCACTATTTTTTTCCCGCTTCCAACTTTTAATGTCTTGACTATGCATGTAGTCTGGACGATTCTTGTAGATGGAAGAAATGCATCTGGAACTAACGGTAGCGAAAATAATGATCAGTCAACGCCCTCAAAAATTATTTCTTCAATTCACGGAAATTCCACTAAAAGCAGTGCTGAAGGAAAAGGTCCGTCGTTTGACGAACATCCTTTTCTTTTTTCTCCTTGTCAATGGAAGAAATTTCTTCAGATTCGACGAAGTGTTTCCTCTTCTTCAGATTTTCGGGAAGAATTCGCGGAAATACAACGTTTCCAAGGATAACGAAAATGATTTGTTCAAAAACGAGGAATAAAGACGCAGTCTCAAAAATTATTTCTTAAAAATCACAGAAATTTTTCTGGCTGTCGGAATGCGTCCGTTAGGGAACGAACATCCGTTTCCTTTTTTCCTGGAGTAAGAGAAAAATTCTTCGGAATGCAGTGTTCCCGCTCTGGGAACACCCAACTCGGACGTTTGGACCGTTGCCAGTCACGAAGAATAGACTGGATTTCTATCAAAAGAGTGGCGGATGACAGAGCTCCACGAGAATCCTTTACCTTTTAGAACGTCATTTCCTGTTAAAAAATGGTTACGATTCTTTTGAACAGCACTGACATCTGCTGAAAAAGGGAAGAATGCGAGAACAGCCGGATAGAGGGCCCCATGCTGAAAAAAGGGCAGCCGTGGCCATCGCTCGATTGAACGACCCGCAAGAGGGCGGACAGTGGAAACGTTCATCGCGTGCCACAGATCGAGAGACCCTTCTGGCACGATCTGTGGCACGCGATGAACGTTTCCATTGTCCACCCTCTTGCGGGTCGTTCAGTCGAGCGATAGCAACGGCTGCCCTTTTTTCAGCATTGGGAAAGGGTTGCGCCTTAAAGGGTTAAAGAATTTTTTCCCCCTTCTTCGGATTTCTGAAAGAATCCATGCAAAAATCCCGTTTCCATACATTACGGAAATTATTCGTTGAAAAGTGAGGGATCCATTAGTGAGTAAAGACTGGTTTTTCTGAGAATTAATTTTGAGAGTTCTGAAAGTCTTCAAATTATTGTGTGCAGATAGCAAAAATTGTACGTGTGTGAGACTTATCTTGTAGACACGAGTTCGGGCTTGTTTTTTAAAGCTCGAGTACGAAATTTCAGCTAAAAATAAATAAAAGTCAATGGCTTCATTGATAGAATATCATAAATTTCGCGGTTTATTTAAATTAAAGACACAATAGTAGCAAACTTTTAATGCATCTTTATATTCGAATATTTGTAGGTATTTTGATATATTAAATTAGAAGGCGTTGTGGAGGCCATGGCGCTCGAAAAAAATATTAGACTAAATCTCGTCCACACTCAATCTGTTTAATCCCAGTACACCTAAAATAAATAACTACATATTCAATTTTTATTATAGAGGCAAATTGAATGTCATGCTCTTCTGGAAACGCGCGGAAACTTTTCGGGTTCGAACGATTTCGTTTTGTGTACACAGTCTTTCTTATATCCATGCAGACGATTTATTTGTAAAAAAAAAATAATAATAATAAACTATGTCATCTGGAAGAAGTATTTTAAACGAATTGGAATCACACTTTCCTTTCACGAGTGATGACCGTGATGAATAGGACATCCTATCGATGGCGACAGCTCATTTTGTCACGCAAATGATTCCTTTTGGGACTCTCGGAAATCAAAGAGACCCAAAAAGAGTTAAAAACCGTTTTGAAATGAGGGATTGGCGGATTTTCTGATTTTTAAATTAGCACGGATTGTTTTTGATATATTTTTATACATAATTATGAAACATTTCAAGCGGATCGTATAAACGATGTCGATGTTAGGACGCTTTTTTCTGGTTTTGAATCTTGTTGAACTTTTGAATCATCTTGGAGTCATGACGGTAAAATATTTATATTTTTATTGGAGTGGTAGCCCCGGAATGGTTACAGGGTAAGTCGTTGATCAGCGTTCACTATGTAGAGTAGGATACCGAAAAATGCGATTCGTAAATCTCATAAAACAGTGACATTAAAAAATGTTATATTCAAAACACGTTCAGAAAAGTTTTGCGTAATATGTTGAAGAAATTTGCATATAGAAAATATAGTTGATAGCAGCAAAATAACTTTAAAAAATATGTTTAGTACGTTCATTTCTGCCATGAATCACTTTTTAAAATCTATTAACAAGGAGTATGTTCAATAAAGGAGAAATTTCCGTAGTAGCACAACTAGTTCAAAAAGCGTTCAAATTACGTCCGAAACACGTTTTATGACGTTAAAAAACGTGTTTTGGACTAATTGTGCAACTATGGTTCTCACGACCCCGAACACAATAGTGAATAGCAGAGTCCGAGCCCTGTTCGGGATGAGCCCGTCTCCACCCTATTACCCTGTCAACTGGCCAGTCCAAGTATTTAAGTCAAAACAACTAGATCCGTTCCTCCATGGCTCCCTAAGATCTGAAGTAGAGGCTGCCCGAAAACCAGTTTCTCCTACGGGATTTTACGTACGAGCAAAGCTTCGCCCCTTCCCGCTGCGGCACTAGTTTCCGACTCATAGTCATCAGGGTTGCCAACTCTGCCGGAGAAAAAGTGACTGAAATCAAAGTTAAAAATAGCCAGAAATGGCTTACAATGTTTTCAGGCTGAGGAAAAAAAAATTATTCTTTGGCGTTTACTTTTAAGTGCTTTGCTATAAGAATAATTTATATTTTTATCAGCTTGAAAACATTGTTAGCCATTTCTGGCTACTTTTAACTTTAATTTCAGCCACTTTTTCCCCGGCAGAGTTGGCAACACAGATGATAATGGGTCAGGAACCAGCACCGCAGCGGCGAAACTTCGTTCGTATGCAAAAACAGAGCTTATCTGCAGAGCCGTAGCGCTGGGGGCGCTATGGACGGCTCAGCCCCCCTGGAAAAACCTATGCCCCTCCTAGAGCAATTAACAGGTATCAGGAATACTTTTTTTTAAAAATAAGTTTTTACAGTATTTATCCCTATGTATAAAAATCAGGCTTGGACTGGCCAGGTCGGCTGGTCGGCGATCGCAATGAGTACCCCCGGCCCCAAGGGGGCCCCGGTGAGGCATTCGAAAGTGGATATACAATTTCATAATAAGAGTAATTGGATTATTTATTTTCCAGCAATCTTACGCTGTGACGCAGCGGAGCATCTCAGACACTCCGCGACGCAAGGAGCGCCCGAAAAGTCAGGGCCCCCCAAATCTCAAAAATAGTTCAATGTGATTTTTAGGCGCGTAAGCCTAATTTTCAAATATTACATATTCTAATACTCTATTCCCTCTAAATTCCTCAGTAAGACGCAGGGCCTGATTTCCGGAAGGGCACTCGGGGCAAGCGCCCGGGCCCCCAAATTGTTCTTTAAAAATCTGTAAATTGTGAAAAAGTTTTCGAAAAAGTGAGCCCTCAATGAAGCTTTTGCCCAGGGCTCCTAAATCGACCCATCGGCTCCTCAAGAAGCTCCTTTTAAATCTCTAGCCGAGGGCCCCAAGAGAGCCAATCCGGGCCTGATAAAAATGAACATTTTCTGCTGTCAAAAATGGAGTTTCTCTAGTCTGCACGTTGCAAACTCTTTAAACATCGTAACTTTCAAGAGTTTTACAATACTTGTCAATTTTTGCCATTTTTTTTACTGCATCCATGCACACAGTAAAAACAACTTCTTAAAAAGAGTGTGAGTGGGTTATATAGTGCCCAGTTTAAATACGTCTGTGAACTTTTGCCAATTAATTTCCACAAAAATATGACCGCTAAAATCATAAATCTGAATATGTAATTGCAAGTTATCAACCTTACATAATACGCTAACGTATGCGGTACCAAAATCAACAATATTTCTACCCTGCGAACGGCAATCACAATAAGATGTAACAGGACCGTACCCAGAAAAAAAATTCGGTTGGGGAACCAAGAGGTAAAAAAGGCAAAATTTTTCACAAAAAAGCTTCATTATTATTGTTTTATAAAAAAATTTTAAATTTCGGGGGGGACCGGACCCTCCCCCCCCCCCGGGTACGGCCTTGAGATGTAAGCATTAGTAGCATTAGTGTTGACCGACACTGCACTGAGTATAAAGAACAATTAGGCACGGGGTGGCGAAGCTGGCCGCCTGGGCGGCCAGTATCCGGAAAACTGCAATCAGCAAAGGAGGAAGTGAGAAAATTTTTGGACTTCTCAAAGGACACAAATTCTGCTGACAAGGCCACTTTCAGACGTGCCTTTATGAGAATTTTCTCTTTGGCGGCTAGTTATTCTGCTTTGAAAAACGAATTATCGCTCATTCTAAACTCCTGTTGTCTAAGCGAACATACTATTTGAAAATTGTCAACTTTGTGTAACACACTTTGAGGTTATTTATTTCATATACTTTTTAATTGGGCGTAAAATGGGTGTCATTCTACTTCATGTTTGTCAATTTCACACGATTCTACATACTTGGAAATGCTTTTTGCAAAGGAATGAATGATTTTATGCCAAATCTGGCACCATTATGTTTATTTTTTCAGTTTTTTATTAATATCTTCTAAAATAATACGATTTTCGAAATTTAAGTCAGCTTATCAGGTTCCTCGGAATTTTCCGAATTCATGGACACCTTTGTCAGAACTCAAACCCCCACGGTTTAGGAGGCGATAGTCGAACGAGCTCTTGACATCGGCGGCAGCGTCAGTGGGCGTTACATTTTTTTTAGAATTTCTCACCAAATATAGAAGATATTTCCAAGCTGGATTTAATTGACAGAATTTTTTTTTTTTTCATGCCACTAGGGGCCAAGGCTCCTAGACTCGCTACGCTCGCTTTCCGTATGATGCATTCGGCCCCTAATAATAATTCGTAAAAAAAGCATAATTTCAAAAGAAAAAACTTAAGATTGGATCAGATAGAATGTTACCGAGCTACACATCGCTTGGTTATGCATGTTCTCTGGAACATAAAAATTTACACTTCTCACTATTTTTAATTATGTAAAAGCTTTGGAAAACCTTGCGTATTTGCCACCCATGGCAATTTTTCATAATTGGCGACTTACGTACATGTATCGTTAACAATTAGTTCGAAGAAAACAGTACTTTATATGTTTTCCTTGATAAAAACTACGGAACAGCTAGAATAGCTTGCCACCCATGGCGACTTTTCATTATTTAGCGATTTACACATACTCATAACCAATAATGACTGCTCATGTAAGGTTAACGTGTAAATCGTTATCTATGTATTCATATACATAATTCTTTGCAGATTGGCGTATTTAGCAGCACGAAATATATCATCTCGCCGCGCTGACAAATATCCAAGCTGTACTGTAACTGCTATAATGGCATGGTCAACGCCGCCAAGCATTTTTACTGTAGCAAATAAGCGGAACCTATCCGGCTTTACTATAATCTACATTTTAATTATTTTTCATTTTCAAGATACTGGGTGCTAACATTTTGAAAAACGCGTTTTAGAGTTACCCTGCTTCGAGAGATAGTCTTTTGCCAGATCGTACCTGTACCTGATGCCAAAAGGGCGCTTTTTAAATCAGCTAAAATTAGTTATTCTGTTTTGGAAAAAACGAATAATCGGTAATTCTAAACTCCTGTTATCTAAGGGAAAATTGAGTAACACACTTTGACTTATTCATGTCACAAACTTTTAAATTTTGGCATACAATTGGTGTCATTCTACTTCATGTTTGTCAGTTTCACGTGATTCGACACACTTGGAATTGCTTTGTTGCAAAGGAATGAATGATTTTATGCTGGCGAAAATTGCCTAGCCTGGCAACCATTATGCTTATATTTTTTCAGTTTTTTATTAATATCTTCTAAAATAATTCGAATTTCAAAATTTAAGTCAACTTATTGGCTTGCCCAGAATTTTCCGAATTCGTGGACACCTTCGTCGAAACTCAAAGCCTCACGGTTTCGAAGGAGATATCAGAACAAGCTTGCGGCAGCGGCCGTTACTTTTTTTTAGAATAGAGGGAAATAAAAGGTAGTCCAAAATACTCAGGAATAGTGAAGCGTTCTGTTAGTGAAAACATCTTTAGAATTGGTTCAGTAGTCACACAGAAATCCTTAGCGCGTAACGTATTAGAATTATTTTGATTGTCCATGTAAAAGAACTATTTATGCTATATGCATTAAAGGTAGCCTTTAATACCCAGGAATAACGTAATTTTCTATGACTGAGAAAATTTTCAAAATCGGCTTAATAGTTACGGAGGTACACATAGAGTGTAACGTAATTTTTATGAGTGTCCCTGTAAAAGTATTAAAGTATGCTATATACAAGAAAGGTAGCCTACAATACTCAGGAATAGTGCAGTTTTCCATTCGTGAAACGTTTTAGAATCGGTTCATTTGTTCCAGAGATCGTAATGTAAATCGAATGAGTATCCCTGTAAAAGACCTATTTGTGATATATGCATGACAGGTAGCCCATATAATACTCAGGAATAGTGTAGCTTTGTATCAGTAAAAAAAAATAATTTAGAATCAGTTACAGACGTCAAAGAAATACCCATGCAGCTTAATGCATTAGAATGAGTTTGAGTGTCCCAGTAAAAGAACTATTTAAACTTTTATTTTATTTTTAAGAAATTCATGAAAGGTAGCCAATTGTTGCAGAAAACTCTGTTTAATTTCTGAGTCCGCCTTTCTAAAGTCCAGTAGGAGTAGAAAGTTCTAGTAAAGAGTCCGGTTTGTTAAGATGAAACATGAACATTATTGTTTCTAGCTGTACAAAATTCAAAGGCACTAACGGCCAGTAGCTTACTCTAACAGTCCGCTCAGTACCGAAGCTTTCACAGATGTTGTCATTCACACCCAATAAAATACTTCCACAAGTAAAATATTCAGTGGAATCTTATGAGGGATTGCGGGAACAGTCCCTCAAGACTAAGCAATGAAGAATTGACACAGCGCTTAAAAACGCGCTTTTAAAAACAGCCAAATTACTACTTCTATAAGCGGATTAATAATTTTGATTACGTCATAGGAATACAGTTGAATCATTAGACTATTACGCAATATTAATGCAGGAAAATGAAATTTATAAGCCCCATAGGAAAAATCACGCCAAATATCCGAAATATCGCCAAGCCTGGCCACTTTTTCGCGAAATATCGCCAAGTTTGGCGCCAAAAATAAGTGACCCCCAAGAGTGACGTCAGCTAAGCTCTAACATCAATATTTCTCGAGATTTTAGAAAACCCTATGCTAACCAATGGGGAAACGCAAAACTCCATATCTCCCGGTCGCATATAAGCAAACCATACTTCGCTAGAGACATGACAAAGTTTTAAGCCCTCTGATTGGTTGCTTTCGGCTACGTCATTGTTTACGCCCACTCTTGTCAAGCACCTGACCGTATTATTCTTGCGCTATCTATATATCGTCAACGATTTCACAGTGATTTTTTTCTTTCTGAATTGCCATCCTCAGAAGCTAATCTTCCGACTTTATTTCTGAAGGAAGTTGAATCAATTATTCCAAGCTTAATTGTGGAAAGACGTAATGTTAAGAATATAGAAAAATGCAACCAATTGATCAAGGAATATGGCAAATTAAAACAAATTGGAATGCAATGAACTTAAGACCATTTGGAAAAAGAATAGTTTGCTCATAACTACTCATTTAAATGTTACTTAAAATAATTTCTCATACTTTTCTACTATTTTATTTATTTTTAAATAGTTAATAGTTCAAAAATCGATCGTAATTAGTTTAGAGAAAATGATTTTTTTTACATAGTGGCGCCACTATTGCAAAATCTGCATCATATCTGTATAAATGTCTCTATTTTAGAGGCTTAATTGACTAGTGCACCTAATGTTTTCTTCGTATGGAGTTCAAAATATGATGTAGTTTTTTTTTCCTTTTTTTTTTTTTTTTTTTTTTTTTCTTTTTTTGGACAACACTTATCAAGAAACATAAGCATACATATATGAGAAACTAATGTTGTTTTCCCTATATGGTTATGGAATTATTTAAAAATTCTTTAAATCACATAAGAATTTTTGAATGTCAATATTTTAATTTTTTTTTTTTTTTTTTTTTTTTTGTCGAATATACGAACGAAAAAGAAAAAAAGGGGGAAAGAGGGACTTTCAAAATAAAAGCATACTTGTAATAATGCATGCATAAATATAATGGATAAAGGTACCTACCTTATAATACACGGGAATATTGTAGCTTTCTGAACATGAAAAATGTTTGAGAGTCGGTTCAATATTTACCGAGATGCCATAGAGCGTAATCCAATTCTTATGAGTCTCCCTGTAAAAGAATTATTTGTGTGAATATGCATAAAAGGTAGCCTATAAAATACAGGTATGGTGTAACTTTCTATTAGAGGAGAAAGTTTTAGAACTTGTATAGTACTTACAGCGATGTTCATAGAACGCAATGTATCAGAATTATTTTGAGCGTATCTGTCAAAGAACTATTTATGCTATATCCATAAAAGGTAGACTGCATATTAAACCAGGGCGTAAGCTATTTTCAGTCCAAATTTTACGCAAATCCGTTCTACGGTTTTTGCGTGATTGAGTCAAAAACACTCAAACACACAAGAATGCGAACTTTTACATTTATCATATTAGTAGAATAACTTTCAATAAAGAGACATACTTTTTTTTAATCAATGCTATAATTTACGGTATAATTATGCTTTTTAAAAATGTGGCTATAATATACTTTGGAACAATAGACTATATTAAAAATCGCTTTTAACAAAGGGGCGTAACCGTTAGAATCAATTAAAATATGTACGGTATAACAATGCTCTATAAGAATGTGTGTCAATAATATACGTTAAAACAGTGCACTAAACCTTAATTGAAAATGACTTTCAACAAAGGGACGTTAATTGTTAGAAATAATGCAAAAATACACGGTATAACAAAGCTCTTTAAAAATGTGTGTCAATAATATGCTTTGAAAGAGTGTTCTAAACATTTATTTAAAATGACTTTCAACAAAGGGGCGTAATTGTTGGAAATAAGTCAAAAATACCGGATATAACAATGCTTTTTTAAAAATGTGTATCAATAATATACTTTGAAACAGTGGACTAAACCTTTATTTAAAATGACTTTCAACGGAGGGAAGTAATTTTGGTAATAATGCAAAAATACTCAGTATAACTACGCCCTTTAAAAATGTGTCTCAATAATGTACTTTGAAACAGTAGACTAAACCTTTATTTAAAATAACTTTGAACAAAGGGACGTAATTGTTGGAAATAATGCAAAAATACAGGATATAACAATGCTCTTTAAAAATGTGTATCAATAATATACTTTAAAACAGTGGACTAAACATTTATAAAAATGACTTTCAACAAAGGAATGTTAATTGTTGGAAATAAAGCAGAAATAAACGGTATAACAATGCTCTTTAAGAAAGTTTGTTAATAGTATACTTTGAAACAGTGGACTAAACCTTTATTTAAAATGACTTTCAAGAAAGAGGCGTAATTGTTGAAAAAAAAGCAAAAATACAGGATATAACAATGCTCTTTAAAAATTTGTGTCAATAATATACTTTGAAATAGTGGAATGAACCTTTATTTAAAATGACTTTCAACAAAGGGAAGTAATTGTTGGAAATAAGGCAGAAATACACGGTATAACAATGCTCTTTAAGAAGGTGTGTCAATTATATACTTTGAAACAGTAGACTAAACTTTTATTTAAAATGACTTTCAACGAAGGAACGTAATTGTTGGAAATAAGGCAAAAATGCAGGATTAAAGAATGGTCTTTAAGAATGTGTTTCAATAATATACTTTGAAACAGTGGACTAAACCTTTATTTAAAATGACTTTCAACAAAGGGACATAATTGTTGGAAATGATGGGAAAATACACGGTATAACAATGCTGTTTATAATGTGTGTCAATAATGGACCTAGAATGAAAGGGTTATATTAAAAATGCCTTTGAACAAAGGGACATTATCGTTAGACTTAAGGCAAAAATATACCGTATAACTATGTTTTTATTTAAATCCGTCAATAATATATTTCTAAACAATGGGCTAAATTTTTAAAGAATAAAATTAAACAAATGGAAGTTATTGTTTCAAATATATGTAAAAGTATAGGTTAAAGTGCTTATACACTGGATTAACTTATAGAAAACTTTTCATGTATTAGCATAAATAGAGTTCTAGTAGGACACTCAAAACAATTCTAATTCATTACGGTCTCTGTAACCACCGAACTGAATCTGAAATTTTTTTTTCACTGATAGAGAGCTATGCTACTCCTGAGTAATATGAGTACCTTTCATACATATTGTTACGAATTTTCGGGCAGCCCGCTGTTCTGGGGCTTAAAATAGTTTAATATTAGTATTTTACGCGTCCAGTAGTTCAATTTTGCTTTTTGTCGCATCCAAATCGGTCAACTAGAACGGGAGATACGGAGGTTTCGGTTTCCCCATTGGTTTTCTATGGGTTTCTAGAATTCTCGAGATATATGGGTCCTAGGGCTTCGATCTCTTCTTTTTTGGGGACTTATTTTTGGCGCCAAATTTGGCGACATTTCGCCAAAAGTCGCCAAGCTTGGCGACATTTTGGTTATTTGGCGCGATTTTCCCAATGGGGTCTGAAAGTTGGTTTTCCGCATTAAAAACGCATAATAACCTATTTCTCTTCTATGACGTAATCAACATTCCCGCTTTATGTGGAATCCTCGAGAAATAGACTTTTCTCGAAGATTCTTGTACTGCGTCGGGTATAAATATAAGCGTGTTTCTGAAGCCCAGTTAAGTGTTGATCAAGCTTTGAGAGAGTGAGTACGCTTGCTTTGCTCTGTGATAGAAGCGGTGTTTCGCGCTGTTTATGAAGCTTTGAATTGAAGTGCTGTGTGTAAATTCTTGATTGCTGAGTCTTGAGAGAATGTTTGTGTTATCTCTCATATATTTTCACTGAATTTTTGCCAGTGAAAGTGTTTTATTTTGTGTGAGAAATACAGCATTTGTGAGAGCTTCTGATCTAAGCGGACTGTTAAAAGCACAATACTGATGGATTGTGCTTATGAATTTTGTACAGCTGATTGTTCAACAAAGTTCTAGAAGCAATAAAGTTGTGTTCCATCCTGACCAGTGGACTTTTTACTAGAACTTTCTACACCCACTAGACTTTAGAACGACGTACCCCGGAAACAAGCAGAGTATTTCGGCAACATATATAACAATTTTACAGGGGCTCTCATAAGAAATGCATAAAATTGGCATAATTGTAACCATTGACCAGATTCTAAAAATATTTCTCAGGTAGAAAGCTGCACTATTCCTGATTATCATAAGCTAAAGTTCATGCATATCTATATAAATAAAATTAGACTTTTGTCTGTACATTTCTTAGAATTCAAAAATTTTGCGATTTCTATCCGTTTCAAGCACCCGGGAATCCGATGCGACCCTCAAAAAAAAGTTTGTCTTGTCTCTGTCATTCTGTCTCGTCCGTGACGCTTTTTTTGTTTAAGCATCACGTAAAAACAACTAAAGCGAATGATATGAAATTGGGTGTCATGATAGGTGGTCACTCAACTTAAAACATAGGCGTTGAATTTTTTAAAAATCTTTATTAGATTTTCAGATTTTGCGAAAATTGTTTCAAACTGCGTAAATTTGTGTTCGCACATCACGTAATAACTGCAAAGGTGAAAAAATTATATTTGGTGAAATGATAGATGGTCACCTTAAACTATAAGCATCTAATTTTTAAAAAATGATCAGATTTCGAGATTTTGCGAAAATCGTTTAAAACTGAGTGAATCTTTGTTCCCGCATTACGTAATAACGACTAAAGCGAATGATATGAAATTGGGTCACATGATAGATGGTTGCTCAACATAAACTATAGGTGTCCAATTTTTTAAACATTTTTATTAGATTTTGAGATTTTGTGAAAATTCTCTCAAAATACGTTTATATTTCTTCAAGCATCACGTAATAACGACTAATACGAATGATACGAAATTGAGTGATAGGATAGGTAGCTGCTAATCTTAATTTATAGGCGTTGAATTTTTTAAATATTTTGATTACATTTTGAGATTTTGCGAAAATCGTTTTAAAATGCTGAAATTTTGTTCCAGCATCACGAAATAAAGACTGCAGGGAATGAAACGAAATTGGGTGACAGGATAGGTTGTCACTCCACTTAAATTCTAGGCTTCCAATTTTTCAAAAATGTTGATTAGATTTTGAGATTTTGCGAAAATTATTTCAATAGGCGTCCATATTCGTTCGCGCATCACATAATTACGACTAAAGCGAATGAAATGATATTACTTAGTGACTCTCTAACCTGTAATATTTTAACAATACATAAAAATTATAACTTCGCTTTCTTTACTTTGGCAACCTACTACATCCATTCTGTGTACTCCTACAATGCTGACGAAAGTTCTTGCTTTTTGAAAATTTGCATTCACTAACCCGTCAAGGACGGGTACTTCAGCTAGTAGCATAAATATTTCTTTTACAGGAATTGTCAAAATAATTTAAATGCAATACCCTCTATGGGTATCTCTCTAACTACCGAACCGATTCACAAACTTTTCTCACCAATAAAAAGCTACACTATTCCTGAAAATTATACACTGCCTTTCATGCAGGTATATGTATATATATATATATATATATATACTTAATTTTTTTTCAGAGACACTCATAAGAATTATATTACGCTCTGTAGCCATCTGTGTAACTACAGAACTGATTCTTAAACTTTTTTTACTAATAGAAAGATACAATATTCTTGATTTATAGGCTGCATTCAATGTATGCAGCGTAAATAATTCGTTTACAGGGACACTCAAAATAATTATTATGCATTTACACTCTATGGTTATCTCTCTAACTACTGAACCAATTCTAAAACTTTTCTCACCTATAGAAAGCTACTGAGTATTTTAGACTGCCTTTTTATGAATATATCACAAATAATTCTTTTAGAAGGACAGGCAAGTATTGCATTATGCTCTATGGGTATCTCTGTAACTAGAGAACCGAATCGAAAACTTTTTTCGATAATATAAAGCTTCTATTTCGGAGTATTAAAGGCTAAGTTTCATGGATATAGTTTAGATAGTTCTTTTACAGGGACACATAAAATAATTGTAATACATTAAGCTGTATGGGTATTTCTTTAACTTCTGAACCGATTCTAAAACTTTTTTCACTGATAGAAGGCTACACTAGTTCGGAGTATTATGGCTACCTTTCATGCATAAACACAAATAGGTCTTTTACAGGGATACTCATTCGATTTACATTACGATCTCTGGAACTAATGAACCGATTCTAAAATTTTTTACTTCCGTGTACGGAGTATAAGGAAGTAATGGGATCCCGAATAATTTCGGGGGCAAAATTTCGACGAAAAAACCGATTTTGACTACCGCTTAATTTAATTTTAAGAATTTTTCGATGCATCTCATCGTAAGCTAGCATGCAGGATCATATAAATGCGTCTGCAACCCATTTTGACCAACGGTGAGTCTACTTTGACGAGTTTTTCTATGCCATCTGTACGCACGTCTGCATGTAACTCGCATATCCCAAAAACTATTGGTCGTAGAATGATGAAATTTTGTATTTAGGATTGTTGTAATATCTAGTTGTACAGTACACCTCTCCTTTCGGTCCCATTCAACTGGATAGTTTATCTACAGGGCCGCCAAAAATATTTTAAATACATTACTCTCTATGGGCAGATATGAATTAAAGTGCATTTTAGAGGTATTAGGCTATTTCAAACGATTCAGAAGTGATATATGCTGTTAAGGGTTACAAAATGAATTCCTCCATCGAAAAAAGTGTCTTTATCATTTACAGTTCTGCTACAGGAACACTGAAAGGATTTCCAGTACATTACGGTCAATGGCAATTTTAAGGACTTTTTGATCCATTTCAAGCACGATACCGTCCAATCATGTTAGGTAATGGCCCGACCGCGGTTACGTGCCTCCCTCAAGAAATACACCAAAACTCGCCAAGCTTGGCAACTTTTGATGTGCATGTGTATGCATTTAACTCTCAAATCTCAAAAACTATTAGTCGAAGAATGTTGAAATTTCATATATAAGATTGTTGTAGCATTTAGTTTTGCATCTCGTTTTGGTTCCAATCTACTGGAGAGTTTATTTACAGGACACCGAAAAGATTTAGTACATTAATGTCTATGGACATCTTCAATATATGCCATCTTTAGACAGTCATTGTTCGGTCCATGCCTAAAATCTCGCCGTCTGTCGTCGACCTTGGCGAGTTTTGCTCAAATATCGCCAAATTGGCGATAGTCAGTCATTTGGTCCATGCCCAAAATATCGCCATTTGTCATTGTCCTTGGCGAGTTTTGGCGAAATATCGCCAAATTTGGCGATTTTATTTGGCGATACGTATTTTGAATAACTCGAAAACTTTTACCCGTAGAATTTTGAAATTTTGTATTTAGAACTATCGTAACATTTAACTGTGCATCTCTTTTTTGATTGCAATCCACTGGGTAATTTATTTACAGGGTCTGCCAAATGACTTAAAATACATTAAGGCGCATGGATACATTCAATTCATTGAAAGTCTGTGGTCAATGACTACCTTGACTATTCCCCAAAATCTCGGAAACTATCTTAAACTTGGCTTTTGGTGAAATATCGGCAAATTAAAAGTCAGAAGAAAATCTTTCAAATTGAACCCAGCTCGGCGATATTGGAAATATTTGGGTAGAATTCGCGAAACCTTACTATTACTGCAGTATTTTATCTCTTTCAAACAAAATAAGTTTAGATGAAGTGGGCCGAAAATATTTTTGATTTAATAGATGTACAAGGAAGTCATGTGTTGTCCACATGAGATTTTTTCACTGACGGAAAGCTACACTATTTCTGAGTAATATAAACTGAAATTGATGGCATATATCATAAGTAATTCCTTTACGAGGACACTCATATGAATTACACTGCGATCTGTGTGTATGTCTAACTACTGAATCGATTCTAAAAAATTTTTCACACAATACTATTCCTGATAGAAGGCTACACTATTCCTGAGTATTATAGGCTATCTTCCATGCATATATCACAAATAGTTCTTTTACTTTTACGGGGACACTCAAAATCATTCTAATACATTTACGCATCTCAGACGGGCATCTCAGTAAATACTGAACCGATTCTAAAAATATTCTCATCAGCAGACAGAAGCAAACTGAAACTCAACTGAGAGAATGTGCTGTCCTTTTATAGGTGTCGCAAAAGCTAGGAGAAATTTCTCGAAGGATCCCCATAAAGAGCCAATTTGAGTTCGTCATAGAAATGCAGTTGAATCGCTAAGCTATTACGTAATATTAATGCAAGAAAACAAGCTTTATATACTTTTAAACAAACTTTTACCCATTGGAAAAATCCCGCTAAATATCCGAAATGTAGCCAAGCTTGGCGACTTTTTGGAAAATATCGCCAAATTTGGCACAAATAATAAGTCCCGAAGAGTGAGGTCAGCTAAGCCTTAGAACCAGTATTTCTCGAGATTTACAAAACCCTATGTTAACCAATAAGGAACCCCAAAATTTCTTATCTTCCGTTCTAGTTAACCAATTTTGATGCAAGAAAATGCAAAATTTAATTATTTGACACGTAGAATACGAATTTTAAACTACTTTAAACCCCAGAACAGCCACAAAAATTCGAAACAATATATCACAACTAATTCTTCTACAGGGATACTCATACGAATTACATTAGGATCTCTGGAATTAGCGAACCTATTCTAAAAGTTCCAGTGATGGGAAAACTGCACTATTCCTGAGTATTAGAGGCTACCTTTCATGCATATAGCTTTTCCAGGGACACTTAAAATAATTCTAATACATCATTCTCTATCGGTATCTCTGCAACTACTAGACGGGTTCTTAAACTTTTTCACCGATTGAAAGCTACACTATTTCAGAGTATTATAGGCTCCCTTTTATGCATACATCATAAATAGCTCTTTTACAGGGACACTCATAAGAATTACATTAAGCTCCATTTGTATCTCTGAAATTACAGAACCGATTCTAAAACATTTTCGCTGACAAAAAGGTACACTATTCTGGAGTAATATAGGCTACCTTTCTAGCACATATCACAATTTTGCAGGGACACTCATAAGAATTACATTATTCTTGATTGCCATCTCTGTAACCACTGAACCGAGTCTAAAAATTTTGTCACTATTAGAAATCTACCCTGTCTTGAGTAACATAAGCTAAAATTTATGCACAAATAGTTCTTTTACTGGAACACTCAAAATAATTCTAATACATTACGCTCTATGGGCATCTCTGTAACTACTGAATTGTTTCTGATATATATATATATATATATATATATATATAATATATAATATCTTACTTACGTAAAGTGAAATCCCAAGATAATCCATTGATAAAGTGAAAAAAATATAAAAAAAATAAAAAAGTAGATAGCACATGGTGCCAATTAACGAGCTTATACCGGATAAGTGTTTAAATATAGCCTTTTAAGGCAATGAAAGAGTGGAAAAATTGGATATAAAGCGCCAAATTAGAACTGGTGTGCTTTTTAAGCCTAATCACATGTAACCACAAATAGACGGAAAATGGAATTAATATTGAAATGGTGTGCTCTATCATCAGGCGCCACCGCACACACATTTCAATTTAATCGAAAAAAACAATAATAGCTAGGTTTCTGCAAGTTACCTGACCAAAATTAGGGTCCTTTTTTAACTTGGGGGCGCGACCGTAGCTATTAGAAATAAACAACGAGGAAGTGGACCGACACGAAGATCAAAGCTCAGTAATGGAGGCAGTATTAGTGCATGTTGCCATCAGAGAAGGCTTAATGCAATCAATAGACAAGTAATGCCATGGAGTGTGAATAAAAAATGATATATTAATAATACTTTGGAAGTATGGAAAGGAAAAGTATAAATAAAAAAAAGTAATAATTAAATGAATAAATAAAATGAATAAAAATGGTAATAATTAAATGAATAAATAAAAATGGTAATAATTAAATGAATAAATAATAAAATAAATATTACACTAATATAGCTAGCCTATGTTTTACGTAGTACTAGCTGCAGTAGCTAAGAAGTACTTAGTTGAGGTTGTGGAAAAGGAGAAAAACTGTAGAAATAATTTTAACAGTAATGATATTGATAATAATTTTACTCATTTATTATTGCTATTTATGCCAATATAATTGTAAAATATTTATGTAGAACAGTACTCTGTATGGCTTCATTGGTTACAGACTCACATAAAAAGGAAAAAGTACCAGTAATCAACCATTCTTAAATATAGATTTTTTTTTTTAAATAAAATATATAGATATATATTTTATGATTTTTTTTTTTTAAATATAGAAAGAACCAACAACCAACCCCATCCTCACCAACCAATATTCTGATTAGGACATACAGTTTTTTTGATTACATAGAGGATATAAAATGGAAGTTAGAAATTTACTGGGATAGTTATATTTTATAGCAGTTTTATATAGGTCAGTTAAGTTATTGGCCTTAAAACTATTGGTACATAGAGACTCTATTCTATACTTATGATTAGAGATAATATTTCTAAACACAGAAGTGTGCATACATGAAGTGAAATGAGATATATATATATATATATATACATACACAGATATATGCGTGTGTTATATATGTCTACGTGTGTATATATGAAAGCCCCCCTTGGAAAATTTGGAGCCCCCTCTATAAAAACGGAATAGCCACGACCCTGCTTATCTGGCAGCCTGTACTACTTGAAGAGATCTTAGGGAGTCATGGTTCCTCCAACATCCCCTGTCATGTCCAATATTATTTTCGCTCATTGCAAAAATGGCGAAGTAGAAATGCGTGCGTGATTGTGATGGCATCGTGTCTTCTTTCTCTTCAGGTGATGACGACGACGAGGACGGAGACGAGGAGCGCATGCCTTCCTGCGGGGATTACGTCATGCACTTCTTCACCATCTTCTGGAAGGTGCTCTTCGCTTTCGTGCCACCCACAGGTACTGACTACATTCTCTTTTCCCCCCCCTCATCGTCAGAGCCAATGTAAAAGAAATGGCCCATGTCCAGATCGACCGCGCTGCGTCTTTCATTACCATCGGGATGCGTGTGGAAGTCTTCCTTTTCTCCCACAGTAGATCCCTAACTATAACTCGGGGCAAACCTAACCTGATAGTGGAGGGGAAGGCTAGAGGGGCCATTTCACTACTCACCGCGTGTATCGCTCCGACACTCGTTTCTCTCTCCAATTATCTGGCTGTCAACATCACAAAGCAACCCAATCCGCAAGGCAAATCCGCACTACTCAATTCCCGCCAGCACAAAAGAGGTGACGCTGGACCTATGATAATGGGTCAAGCGTCTGGGAAAGCGTTACATCTGATTTCTGACTTAATCCTTCTGATGGCTGCATTCAAGTAGCCCAATTATGCAATTCTTTTATAGCAAACACTTTATTTTAGCACTTAATAGATGGAAAGTGAATTAGTTCTGTAATAACCTGGGCAAACGGAAAGAACTATTTGAGAGCGGCGGACTGACTCGGTCTATAGCTTTACCTCCACTATCAGGTTAGCTTTGCCCCGAGTATAGTGATGGTTGCAAGACCTAGGCGAGATAAAGATTTGTTGCGACTATTCTCAGAGCCCGAGTAAGCTTACATGAGGCGGAGATCTCTCGTATCTCTTTCATATTGATATAAGTAGGGTCATTCCGAGACAGATGCCGCATCCGAGACAGATGCCGCACCCCCTGGCCCTGTATTTTTTGTAATTGTCGATAGATAGCAGTCAAATGCACAGTGTAAGGAGAGCAATGAAATTTCCTTAGCCAGTGCTTAGCTTGAATTCTTTTTAATGCTTTACATGTAATTATGCAATCCTTATTTTGAGAGATAAGTGCATGGTTTCACTATAAAAACTCTTAAACGCATTATACTTAAGTGCTTTTTTCACACTCATTACTGAATCTATGGATGATTTCGAAGTCGAAATTAAGTGTAGAGCCTGTATAGAGTACTGTATGTACGATTACGCCATTTTCCGTTTCGAGGACAGGCAACTGTGATGTGTTACATCTGTACCGAACAAAATGGGACAGATGCCGCACTGCCATTCTGGTATACATGCCGCAGTTTCTTTTGTACGGGACTCCGCAATCGGCAAAACTTTAATTCCTCTCCGTCTTTTATTTTTTATACTACTGAATTTATGTTACTGGAGTATATTTGCTGGATTTAATTAAGTGTTATTAACTTTTTCCTTTAATTTTGCACAGGCTCACTAAGTTATTAGCAAAATTTAATTGTAATTGTAACGATTCTGCATTTTTAACGTTCTAGCTGAAATGAAATATCGTTTTTAAAAACTGGATAAATTGTTAATTTGTTTACAGGTTCTGTTAGAAAAGCCTACATTAAAAAAAATAAAACAACGTTAAAACAAATAAAACAATGTAAACATTCCTCTTTTTCCCTTTCAAATACACTGATGTTACACTGTTGATGAAACAAAAATTACAATTCAATTAAAAAATATAAGAATATAATTTTAGTAGTGAACTAAATAGGCAGGCTAATATTGATTTAAACCTGCTAGAATGTCTCTTTATACTACGTAATTTAGTATCTTTTGTTATTAAGTTGGTAATTATAGTCCAGATATGATTATTTTTTCGAGCTTTTTTTTTTGTTGTTGTTATTCCATTCTGTTTTTATGAGAGGCGCGCGGCATAACTCCCGCACAAGAGCGGCGTCTTACCCGCAACGCAATGTTTTAGAAAAAAATGTTGAAAAATATGAATTATTTTTTTAGATTTTTTTTTGGCGCAGTACACGTGTTCTATATTCTACTACAAATAGCACTACATGATTTATTTTATTGTATGTGCAGCCTGGGATTTTTTACACAAATTCAAAAAAAAAGTGCGGCATAAGTCCCGGAATTTCCCTCTATGGATGGGCCCATTAACACCTATGGACAGGGGGGTGAGGGTATGCCCCCACCTGCCCTATTACTGCTGTCATTTACGAAGTGGTTCAACACTAACATATTGTTGCAGAAACCTCTGGTTATTTCCTGGGTTCGTCGTTCTAAAGTCTAGTGGATGTAGAAAGTTCTAGTAAAGAGTCCTCTTGTCAGAATGGAACACAAACTTTATTGCTTCTAGAAATTCGTCGAACCATCCGCTGTACAAAATTCACAGGCACTAACAGCCAGTAGCTCGTTTATAAGAGTCCACTCAGATCAGAAGCTTTCTCAAATGCTGTATTTCTCAGACAAAATAAAGCACTTCCACTGGCAAAAATTCAGTGGAAATAATCGAGTGATAACACTAACACTCAACAATGAAGAATTGACACACAGCACTTAAAAATCAGTTTCGAAAAGCAAGAGAAAATAATGCTTCTATAGCGTCATTACAAAGCAAAGCACCGTACACATCGAAAGCTCGATCCACACTGAATTGGGGCATCTGAGATGCTCAGGTGACGCAGAAGCTACAAGAAGCTTCCAGAAGAATGTATTTCTCGAAGATTCCACATACAGCGGGAACATTGATGACGTCATAGAAGAGAAATATTAGGCTATTATGCATGTTAATGCAGAAAAACTATTTTTACAAGCCCCATTGGGAAAATCACGCCCAGTGACCCAAATGTCGCCAAGCTGGGCGACTTTTGGCGAACTATCGCCCAACTGGGCGCCCAAAATAATTCCCCAAAAGTGAAGTGACCGAAGGCCTAGGACCCCTATTTCTCGAGATTTCTAGAACCGCCATAGAAAATCAATGGGGAAGCCGAAACCTCCGTATCTCCGGTTCCGGTGGACCGATTTGGATCCAACAAAAAGCAAAATTGAACTATTGGATGCGTAAAAAAGAATTTTGAACTATTTTAAATCCCAGAACAGCGGGTTGCCCTGAAAATTCGTAACAATATAGTATCTTTCTGGGGCTTGGCCATGACTTGACCACACGCCCCCTTGGCCTGACTTGGGCCCCCTACAAACAATCCTATGGGCGCCCATGAGTATATGCATTCATACATGGATGAAGCATGCAATACTTTTTTGTGTATATTGATCGTCTGTGTACGCATGTTTGTCACTTAACACACAATTTATACATTTCTACTATTGCAGGGGTCGATCCAGGAATTCTTCCCAGGGTCTCACTTTTGTGAAAATCGCTTACTTTTGTGAATTCAATACTTAATTTTGTGAATTTCAACCCTTATTTTTGTGACATTCCATACCAGTTTTTAATAAAAGTCACTTTTTTTGTTAAAATAATGGACAAAACAGATTAAAATGTTGGGTGAAAAGCCAATGGAGGGCCGTTTTAATCGACTATAATTTTGTGAAGGGGCCGTTTTAAGGGATTGTAATCTTGTGAAAGGTCCGCAAAATGGGCCCAGTTTCCGTCTGCATCGACCCCTGAATTGAGTGTCATTTACCGCTGTAACATAATCGGGGGGGGGGGGGGGGCACGTATCGAAGAGCAGAAGGTAAACTTTTTTCTTCTTTCCAAACAAATGTAGAAAATTCTTGCAGCATTCTTGTAGGAAATCATCTAAGATTGTGAGACAAAGTTGGGATTGACACATTCCTGTGTCCCCCCCCCCCTCCCAAAGTTTCGGCTATAGTGTCATTGGACAGCTGCTCCGTCTGGCCTTGCCTTATTTAGGAGACGCGAGACGAAACAGCGCCCTTTCTCGTCTCACAGCCATCCCTGCACAGTACCTCGTCGTCTCTAGTGGTTAAAGCGGCAGACGGAAGTACTGTGACAACAATGGATTCTGTTACTACGGAAACTATAGCAGTGCTGAAAGTAGAAGGTGAAATTAAAGGCTTATTTTAAGTGGACAAAAGTGAAATAGACCGAGTGTTATTTTCATCGATTCAAATAAGATTTTTTTTATACCAGAAAATAGCATTTTATGTCCACAGATGATAAAATTGGATCACACGTAGCCAGTTTGCCAGACGTAGTAAATGAAACAGACTTTGATACTCTTTTCGCATAACATTTGGACCTGTATTTTATTTATTTATTTATTTATTTTTTAGAATGTAGTATATTTCTGGTAATTTTTGAGATCCATGTTGACCACGCGCTGCACTTTGACGTGACGTGTACTTACGTACCTTGTTTTGTTCTTCCAGACTGCCTGGGCGGCTGGGCGTGTTTCGTGTGCAGCATAGCGGTCATCGGCGTGCTGACCGCGATCGTGGGCGACCTGGCCTCCCACTTCGGCTGCACGGTGGGGCTGAGGGATTCCGTCACAGCCATCTCTCTCGTCGCCCTAGGGACCAGTGTCCCAGGTGAGTCCTCCTATCCACCTGACCGACGACTGGGGTCGCTCGGATCCGGAAAGCGCGTTTGTTAGCGCCAATGAGGCTCCGGTTTCAAAGTTAAAAATATCGAAAACTAAATCGATAGAGGGGTGCCGCAAACGGTATGTATATTTGGCAAGCTGAAAGAATTGGATGCAGAAGTTTCAAAACAGTCGTTGCAAAAGTCGCTAACAGATGGCGCTGTCATCGGAAGCCCCCATACTTTCCCGATCCGACTCCTTGTGACTACTTCCTAGATTGAATCGTCGAGATTGAGACGTGACGAGATTGAATCGTCGATTCGTGCGATATGTGAATGCGTCTCCGCTGAGATCATACAGGTTGCGATGACATATTTCATTATTTGCTTGCGCCATCTGTTTGTCGAACGGTGGACATTTTGTGAATGTTGTGTTGCGACTGCTTGCAGAGAAAAAGTTTATATTTGTACTCAATCGATCGTCGATCGACTGGATGCAGTTCCGTCTACTACCAGCTATTGCAACTACTTATTTCGAAACCTCGGTATTTTATACCGAGGTTTCGAAATAAGTAGTTGGTTATTATAAGTAGTATATTCTTGCAGCTTATAAAATAAACATATCGTTTGCTGCATTCTTTTACTGGTCTTTGCTTTTCAGATTTTTAATTTTGAAATCAGGGTGTTGTGCGCTGGACACCCTGCATTTATGACTCGGAACTGCCTGACTATCCCGTCGACCAAAACTATTCTTCAACTGGCGATGACTTCAAGAAATAGACTACAGTCATGTTAAGAAACCAGTGAACCTAGCCCATTTTATTTTTATTACTATTAGCCTTTTGTATGTAGCTATTGTATAAATACAGTTGATGAGGAACGAGATCTGCTTCTTAACCCTTTAACGCGCAGTGCTCCCGCTCTGGGAACACCCAACTCGGGCATTTTGACTGTTGCCAGTCACGAGGAATAGATTGGATTTCTATAAAAATAGTTGTCGTTGACGTAGCTCCACGAGAATCCTTTACTTTTGAGCAAGTCATTTCCCGTCAAAAAAGGGTCACGACTATTTTGAACAGCACTGAAATCTGCTGAAAAAGGGACGAATGCGAGAACAGCTGTATAGATTGCCCCATGCTGGAAAAAGGGCAGCCGTTGCCATCGCTGGACTTAACGACCCGCAAGAGGGCGGACGATCGAAACGTTCATCGCGTCCGCTATCTTGCTGGTCGTTAAGTCGAGCGGTGGCAACAGCTGCCCTTTTTTCAGCATTAGGAAAGGGTTGCGCCTCAAAGGGTTAAGGACCTTAAGGTTATCTAGCCATTGAATGAATACTCCGGGCGTTCATAGCCGTGAACGAAACCTATAATCCTCATGAATCATTCGCTAATGGACTATTTCACGAATGATGAAACAATAACAATAATTTTGAAGAACCAATAAATGTACTAAAAAGTTTTTTTTATTCTTTACAGTTATAGCTTACATAATTTTAGACTGGTTGTTCGATGGCCACGGGGCAGTCAAGGCCACTTTGCGGTGACCTGGTCAAACATTATTGGAGTGTCAAAGTTGAATTTTCAGATTTCTTAAATATCTCGAAAACTGTTCATCTTTCAGTGAACAGAGCTTCCCCCCCAAATTTGCCCCCAAAATGCTTTTAACCTCTTGCCCATAAAGTGTAACCCTACCCTAATTTACCCTAAAATGAATGTCCTGCGCGTTCAGTAATCAAAGTTTACACTTTGTTGCAAGTCAATAGATTCATAAGCTCGCGGGATATGATTTAAAATTCCGAATGGAAACAAGCATTAGGAATCAGTCACTTCTCGCCAACTAGGGAGGATATCGCACAGTTACTTTAATCGAACTTCGTTATTGTGCAGAGAAGTTTTGATTCTCTGCAACAGGCAAAATTTCATTTAACTTAGAACTGGTCTAAATGAGCAGTTTATATTAGAATAGGGCAAATAATTTTTGATCCGAAGCTACAGTTATAGACAGTAGTGTTATAGTTTTCCCAGTAATCTAACCTTTTTTTTTCTAAAATTCCTATGAATAAATATTCACTTGACTCATTGAATCGGTAAGTGCAGATACCACCTCAGTCACAAAAAGGAAATTTTTCAGAAGAGAGGAAAAACTTCATAACTCCCTTAAATTTTCAAATATTTAAACTTTTATTTTCCTCTGTCGTAACATGCATTTATGTTTCTGTCATGCAAATATTACCTAATTTCGACATCCATTCAGCTCAGGAAAATTTAAAATTGGATTCGGACTGATGCTGTTTCTGCACTCAACTGGTTTTGAGTCAGCTGAAAACTTGAAGAAAGGTAATCATTCAAAGCAAATCAAAGCAAATCAAATCACCATTTATTGTCTAACCCTATTTATGGTATGCAAAAGTCAAGAACATGAATTTAGGAGAAAAAAAAGTGCTTTGCTTGCAGAAAATTATGGAGCTGAAAATCTAACATTGAAGCTGGAATAACTACTTTTTAGAAAACCACCCCTAGGACAGGGTAGGTGGCCAATAATAGTGTTAAAATAGATCATTCTCGACCACTGATTCATGGTCGTGTGTCGACCCTTGATCATTGTAGCCCATATTTCGAAAACGTATCTACGAAACTACTCAACAGACTAACGTCGATCTTGCCCTCAACACGCATCCTGCCTTTCAAAGCTTATTTTCATCGAAAACGATTTTTCGCATTCTTGTGACTGAAGTGGTTTCTCCACTCACCGATTCAATTGTTCCCTATTTCTCTACGTTTTCAAACAGCAAACCTTCAGAACTGCTGTTTTAAAACGTAAGGAAGTATTGAACAATTAGTCCGTTACCCGGAGAATCAGGACAAATTTTATCCCATTTGTGCCTGGATATTTTTGCGACTTTCTTCGATTTTTACTGATAACAGAAATAATAGATCAATTTCTGATGTCAACTTCTTGTACAAGGGATGATTTATTTTAAAATCATTATACATAAAAATCCAAATATCAACATCCTACTGGCTGATGTTAAAATATTTTGTAGAGTGGAGGCTCAATACTCATGAATAAAGGCTAGGAAAAATAAATAACGTTTCGACTGATAGCGAAAATGCCGTCTCAAAAAAGGGACGCTAGACATAAATCTTGACGTAGGGACGTCACTAGAAGGAGGAGCACTCCTTGAAGTTTGAAATGGCTCTTTCTCCTTTTGAGTCTCAAAAAGTATTTTCTGGGTATTATCTTTTGAAAGTATGTTACATTGTTTGTATTGTTTGTATGTTCCTCTTTGACATTCCACCGGTAAGTCATCGGACTACGATGATTGCAAAAGAGGAAACTTTTCCCACCCGTTTTTGGTGAGTTTCGATCAAAAGCCGATGATGTTCGTTCTCCTCATTCTGTAGCGATCGGCCTCTCGTGGACGGATGAGTTATTGTTTCTAGAGTTGTACTGTATTAAGGCCTTATTATTATTGTATTAGGGCGGAAGAGTCAGCGTCAACCATACCGTTCTCAGTGAAAGGGATGAGCGTGTGCGAAAACAAAATGTCCGTGAAATGGAATATCGACACTAGTAATGGATTGGATTGAAGAAAAGAAAAATAAATATCCATCCGATCCGAAGATACACGAGGTATAAGCAACCCACGATAGGGTATTTATAAATTACCTGTTCTAGCAACCACCCATTCGGTGAATCCCCGACGTTTGTGAACACAGCACCGTGAACACAGCACGGTTTGTTGACGATGGCAACCCTCATCTAGGCTCCCTGACTTGCGGGAATGAATGGCAGCAACTGGTTTCTGCAACCAAAATGGCTCTCAATTTTGTACGTGTAATAAGGCCTTTAGATACAAGTGCCACCAGTATCCGCCTTAAAGATATGAATACAAGGAAGTGACATTGGCTATATCTACAGCACTGGGCAACATGCAGTAGTTACTGTGTCGGTCTGAGTAGGGCAGATCATTTTGTTGGTTTCCTTTTATAAATAACAGTTGAAAGAGGCACGATTTTACGGATTCAAAAGAGTCACAATTACTGGTTACAGTAGTTTTCAATGCAAAATCTCAGCATTCTGCCATTAAAAGTTTTACAGTTATGTCAAGACGTCATTGTTCTTGGCGCCCACTTTGACGACATGACTTCTGTTATCATAGGAAACGGCCACCCTAGAATAACGCAGTCCTATTGCAATGGGGTTGATCGGTTACAGTTTCGGCTTCACTATTCGATAGCGAACGCCGTCTCCTCGTGTTCAGGGGCATTGGTATTGGTACCATGGTATCGTAGAACATCCGTGGCGGATATTTCTCACTCTCGGATAGTCTAATACTTCGGATGAATAGCCGCGACTCTCCTTTTGGTGCTAGCACGGTGAGTGTCGAATCAAACGAGCGAGTATTTTTGTGCTTGCTAGAGGTCTATCCGACACTCAGAGCGATCCATCCGTCCAAACACTAGGCTTTCTCCCCGTTTTCTGGAACGAAAGCATCGTCTTCGGAATTTTCGAAGACTCCGGAGACATCCATCCAGAGTGGAAGCCGCTTGTGGACAGACCCACCCTGCTGGGGAGAAGGATCCTTTTGTGGAAGTACTGGACACTCCACGATCCAAACACCATAAAAACCCATCCATCTCGTACTCCCCGGTACCGGAATGCCAATTTTCGCCTCCATCCAACGTTTCGGGAAAAAACAGCATTATTTCCGATAGTGAATACGACAGTGAAACCATCACGATAGGATCGTGCTAGGGCACATCGGATGCTTCTCGGATGGTGAGGTCACGAGAAGAGAAGGCTCGGTAGCGAAATCTTTCCGACACTAGGGTGGTAGGGCACCCTATCTCTGCAGTGAGTATCCGCTAATGCTTTTCTTTTTCCCCTTCCAGACACGTTCGCCAGCAAGGTGGCCGCCCAGAATGACAAGTACGCCGACTCGTCCATCGGCAACGTGACGGGGAGCAACGCCGTCAACGTGTTCCTCGGGATCGGACTCTCGTGGTCCATGGCCGCATTCTACCACGCCTACTTCGACAGGCCGTTCAGGGTCCAGCCGGGGAATCTCGCCTTCTCGGTCACGCTCTTCTGCGTCTGCGCGTTCATCTGCTGCACCGTGCTCATGTTGCGGCGCAGCAAGATAGTGGGCGGCGAGCTAGGAGGCCCCATGAAGTACAAGGTCCCCACCGTGGTGCTCTTCGTCGGACTCTGGCTGTTCTACGTCTTCATGTCCAGCCTCGAAGCCTACGAGGTGATCAAGGGATTCTAGAAGACCGGACAACAGCCTTCCTTCCGACCCGTTGACGGAAAGACTCTCTCTCTTTCTTTTCTATAGATTCGAACACTCCATTCACCACGAGCCTTCGAGATCGACCCTCTATCGGTCCGAGAAACAGGTCCACCACCGTGGTGCTCTTCTACGTCCTTCGAGATCTAGAATCGCGGGGATTCTAGACAGACGAAGAAACAAAAGAATTCGAACACAATTCGTAACCAACAGAATCGTTCTGCCCAAAACAGACAAGTGAAAGAAGGATGGATTCTCATGAACTTATTTTTCAACATTTTCACCGTTAGCCCTTTTTCCATGACCATTCCCATTCTGCTAAGGACGAAATCCCCCCACTTAGTGACTCTTGATGGATCTGCAGCTGTTCTAAAGACGGACAGACGCGCGCACTTCTTTTTTTTCCTCCCGCTCATTTCGAACACTTCACTTGCCACGAGCCTTCTCCATCGACAAATCCGTGCTGCTCAGTCCATCGTGGGCGGGAAAACAGGTGGACAAGATCCACCTTCTCGGTGCTTTTGACCTGCTTTGAAATCTCGCTCGAGAGACTTCTTCAGACTGAAAGAACAAGAGAATTCGAACACCTGCCTGCAGTTGTGCCGATTCGATGTCCAAGCGACAGAAAAGTGAAAGAATGATTCTTACGGACTTATTTTTTTCACTTGGTGATTTTCAACGTTTTTACAATAAATCTTTTTCCATCGCCCATAATGGACTTCACTGTGCTAAGCAAACCCGTGAAGAAACAGTGCTCCTTAAAGTTATGCTGATGGCTCATCTTTAGTTGTTCTGCGTCTTCGTTTGGAAGCTTTCCAGAGGAAGAAAAAGTTCTTATGCGTAAGCCGGAGTCACTGGATGCCTCGTACTAGATCCCTTTATTTCAAGCATACTCACTGGGAATAAAAATTTCTACCCTGAAAGCCGTCGGAGTCGTCTAGGAGTTGTGAACACCGCGGTAAATATGAGGGCAAAAGAATGACGGCTTACAGCTTCGAAAATTTAGCTTCTTGAGAGTGATTGCAATGATTGTTTACTATTGGTCCAGCTTACGAAGACATGGAATGTTTTTGAAAGAAACACCAAGAAAAAAAAAAGAGAAAAGTTTTGAAGGATGGTGTTTCTTTTGATCTCCAAGAGCCTACTAACATTCTGAAGTTCACGAAGTTAACAAAAGGATCACAGATCAGAACAAAGGCGTCCAGACACCTCATGATTATTATGGACTTTCTCTTGCTGGTTCCAAATCTTTTCCATCACACAGCTAAAACAAAAGTGCAGGACGGGTCAGAAGTCACATCTGAATGAGAACCATCACTCCATGTTAGCAATAGACCCTTGTCTTGCAGAATGCTTTCTTTTTAAGCTGTTAAAGATTTTATCTTTAGCTGTATAAACAATATTTTTAATAACTTGATATCGTTTTCAAGGACGAACCATTCAAAATTTCTAATTTTTTCTCCAGAAATTGCCTTTCAAAAAACTATTAGATTTTTTTTCCTCCCTGAATTTCCATTTTTAACTATGTGAACAATTTGTTTATATCTTTTGCGCCATAATTTTAGTGAATTTTCGACGACTAAAACAATAAAATCGCCAAATTTTCAAGTGGTACAGTTTATCTTCGCATTCGAGTGAAAAAAAAAAAAAAAAATGTGTCGAAACTTAAGATGGAACCCATTTTCAAATACCAAAGCAAACTGAAATTAAGAAAATAAAAATCAAAAATCTGTTATTGTTTGCACTACTTGTACAAGGAATGACGGTCCAATCTGTGCGACGGAAGAACCACATTGGAACATTTTAACTGGAAACTCGGTGTGTACCAAAGGAGGGCTAGTAAATATTGGCCTTTGTTCGTGGGCAAGAAGACATCCTCTGGATATCCCAAACCTCATTTTCGTGGGCCTATGAACCAAATACTGACGGAGCACGGTTGCAGGTTCAGTTGTCCCACATTGAGCACTGCGCCTAGAAGTTTGTGCACCCCCGTTCAGAAATATCTGTGGTGATGGAGAAGGAAAAAAAAAATCTGATTTCACACTTTTGCAGTCGGCACACCAAAGTACATGAGAATCAGTACCCGCATCGTACATTGAATCCTTTAAATCATTCGATTGACCCATGTCCCATCTTGGATGCATCCTCTTGTCTCGTCGGACGAACTGGGATGAAAACTGAGCGAAAACATTTTTTTTTTCTAAACTTAAGACAAAAACAGAAAAGAACGACGACATTTTCCTAGTCATTTATAATGTTGAAAAATAGTAATAGAGATATAATAATAATAATAAAAAAATATTTTTAACTAAAGTAGGCGGTTATAAAGAAGATTATATATCTATATATGTACATAAGATAATGAATTCTCTCTATATATATACATATTAAAGGGGACAAACCATTCGTTAAGATTTTAGAACTGACTGTCGAAGTTGTTAGCGAAATATACAGACTTGCGTAAAGTGGAAAACAACAGCAACAACAACAACCAGAAAATAAAAAAATCATCCAAAAGTGCATTAAATGTTGTAATCTTAGAACGTTTGATATTTTGGATCCTTAGGGATAGTTCACTGTGAACCGCTCTTCTTCTCCAAGACGCATACCTGTTACTTCGAAAAAGTGACACCACATATCCTCAGGAGATTCACAAAAAATACAACAACAACAACATCGATCTGACTGATAACACGTGATCCAAAAATTTTTCTTGTTGTTATTTTAAAAAACAGAGACCGTCGATCTATAGTATATGCGTGTACAGGGAATAATACTTCGTGTGCCAAGGTTGGAAGACGGCGATGATCCGAGATTTAAAACGGCATCGGCAGAAAACGAGTGCGTGCGACAGATTTTAATTTGTTTCGTTCTGTTTCATCGGAATTTCCCCCCCGTTCTTTGTTCTCTTTCCTTTTATGTAAATATATACATTCATCCTAATAAGACTTCTTCGGTATTAGCTGAAGACTCACATAAAAAATTGTTGAGCTGCGTCCTTTCAAGAGAATACTTCCATGCTCAAAAAGCTCATTGAACGAAAAAAAAAAAAAAAAATGATGCAAAACAAGTGACGGTTCGGTTTGGTCCGTCTTGTCATTTCAACGGATTATTATTATTATTATTATTATTATTATTATTATTATTATTACTATTATTATTATCATCATTATTATTAGGGATGCACCGAATATTCGGTTGGTATTCGGCAGACAAACCGAAAATTCGGTTCGGCCGAATACTTTAATATTCGGCAACCGAATAGTAAACCAATTGAAGTATTCGATAGTTGGTAAACAAATACATGTTTTTTAAATCATGAATGAAAAATGTGGAATAGTACCACAGAACTATTTAGTACTAAATACTAAATTAAATCAAGTAGCTACTAATATCGCTATCAAAATAGTTTTAAAGTAAGAAAAAACACTCTTTGAATTTTGCTGCTTTTCAATTTTTCTTAAATCTTATGACGCATTACATTAACCTTACTATTAATAGTTCATTTAAATATGAAACAGTAACCAGAAAAAAAAATTAACATTAAATGTTCTTAAATTTTGAAAGTCAATTAACTGCTAATTATTTTTATAAAATATGCGGATAAAAAAAATTATCATAATTTCCCTAATATATAAAAAAGTTATTAATACTATATAAGAGAAACACTTTGATATTAAATTTTCCAGCATTTTAATTCTGAAATTTGACAGCATATGAAATATTCAATATTGCTTAAAAAGAAACTAATTAAATTAACCATTGCAATCAAAGTTTAATAGCGGTTTAATAAATTTTAACCAATTATTCGGTATTCGGCCGAATATTCGGTTAGAATTTTAACCGAATATTCGGTATTCGTTATTCGGCAAAATATGGTATTCGGTGCATCCCTAATTATTATTATTAGTACGCAGTCATACCTCATTAGTACGTCAATTTCGGGATCCCATAAACATGACTCGCGGTGTGATTTCTGAAGCACAGGTTACATTCAATGCAAAGCGAAATTCTAAATGTTTATGTAATAAGAGTGCCTATGAATAATTTACATTATAAATTATACAAACTAATAGAATAAGATTTTTTTTAATTAACAAAATAAGTGAAAAATAACGAACGTGTAGTACGTAAAAACGGTATACGTAGTACTTATTATCATTTATTTATCTTTTTAATAACGACCCGCACTTTCCGACCAGGCCATGGCCAAAGTACTGGTCACTCTATTATGTAGGCTCCTGGTAGGCGGCCCACGTTATCCCCTATGAAGGGGCGGACGAAAGTACAACCGAGCCGAAGCCGAGAGTGGAACCCGGACCCACCATCGTAGAGACCGACCACCCTACAACCTGGGACGGCCTATTATTGAATCGTACAGTCTTTCACGTTGAATCTGTTTTCGTACGGAAGTCCAAACGAAAGAATGCTTAAAATTTGCTCGAAAGATAAACAATTCTTTGCAAGTCAAAAATGCTGACAGTCGTGCTCAAGAAAAATTATATATTTTTGGAGATAATCTTGACAAAGACATGGGACCGAGTTTGTAGAGTAACACTGGTCAAAAAATAAAAAAAATTGTGCGTGTGGGGGGGGGGGGGGGCAGGTGTTCTGTTCTCATGCTTAAATTCTGATTCTAGACATTGAAAAACACTTAAATTTTCAGTTTTAGTTCTTAAAGTTTGCTTTTGTCTGATTTACGTCGATAAGTGTATTTTAAGTTATTTCATAAACAAAAGATGGCAGCACTTTGATGAACCCGAAAGTAAACTGTATTATTATTGGTAACTCTGTAGTATTGCTTGTAGTATTATTTCTGGTATTATTTGTAATATTATTATTTGTTTGTATTATTATTGGCTCATACGAACATAAAAGAAATACGAAAAATAGTCGCTTTTAGACATTCATTTCTTATTATTTTGCATTTATGTGTTATTGTTTATCACAAATCTTGAATAAAAAAGACTTTTATCTCCAGCAAAATCTTTTCTGATCCTAATTCAGAATGGAATTATAAAAAAAAAAAAAATGGAAAAATCAGTGATTTTTGCCAAACTTTCATTAAAAAATATATATTTTCCCTAATTTTGGCGTAGGAGAAACTAAAATTTAACATGTAGAAGTCAGACCCAAAAATCGTGTTGACCAGTGTAATGGAAAGTAGAGTGGATAAAAGAAACAGAACGATGCAATCAGCGGAGTACACTAAGTGAAAAAGGTGAAAAAAAGAAGCGTCTGGATTTATGAAAGAGGATGTAATATTCGGAGTGACCTCTGATCCAGGCGACTTACTAACGAGGTTTGACTGCATTATTCTCGTTGTCCAAAATGTTCGATCTGCGTGTCACATCAAAGTATGAATTTGGATTTTTTTTAAAACAAAAACAACTACTGTCCCATCCATCGAGTACAGGCATACTTTTCTCTCCCCTCCTTCTCAGGGTATCCATGTTTTGTGCGTGTAAACCCGTCTGCATGTACAAGGACCGCCTCTCTCTTCTCTTGCTATTGTTGAAAGTGGACCCTTTGAGCTCGCGCGTTTCTCCCAAGCTGTTCCTCTCACAAATGGGTTACCTCAACAATTCTAAAATCTGTACGCAGGACCGGTCTGGCTGATTTGAGGGCCCTCGTCTAGAGATTGAAATGGGGCCCCCTTACCGGGGAATTTAGAGTTAATAGAATATTAGGATATGTGATACTTGAAAATGAGGCTTAAGTGCCAGAAACCTTATTGAACTATTTTAAAGCTGTTGGGGGCCCTGATTCTTTGGGGGACCCTTCGCGACGCTGGGTCTGTGGGGATCCCCCGCCATGCCACTCTGTAAAGGCGTAAGATTACAAGGAAATAAATAACCGAGCTACTTTGGCATATTACTCTGATATATATCAAATTAACCATAAATTAGTATATCCATTTTTGGGAGGCCTCGCTGGGGCCCCCTTAGGCCGGCTGCCCTCGGCAATCGCGGACCAGCCGACCTGGCCAGTCCGGGCCTTCCTGTATGGCACGTTGGAGATGACAGTACAGTACTCAACTAAGCTCTCGATAAAATTACAGTTTTCTCCTTAAACTGTTCGGAATCCAAAACTTGAGTGATTTCTGTTCCTTTTAAGCTCCCAGTGATCCAGAAGAACCCTAATAAAAATGTTTCTCTGGCGGCACTTTTCTTTTTTTCGCCTATCACACGTCATTGCATTTGGATTCTGCGTCTTTCATAAACTGAAAAAATCTTTGAACAACTCAGAAAATATTTGATATTATTATTATTATTATTTCACGAGAAAAATAAAATTAATTTTAAAGTTGCTTGAAAAAAGTTCATAGTATAGACCATTCGTGGCTTTCGAATACATTCAATCTATAAATTCTAGATTCACAACCAATAGAATAAACGGACCTATTGTACCACTGTAAATTATGAACTCCCACATTTGGAAAGGCACAAAGACATCCGTCCTTGCGGTGGGAGGGATTAAAAATAAGTGATAAGTTAAACAAAAAAAAAGTTTGACGCATTGAGAGCTCAAAGGGTCATCTTGTTTTCACTGCTGACCATCCACATCACTTAACCCTGATGTGAAACTGACTCGATTTTTCAAAAAATACTGCATGGCATTTGGATGCTTTCTAAAATCTGCACGCACCTTGTTAAATGTCGAAAAACTAGAACAAAAGTTAGGGCGAGGGGGAACTGCTTCTGTAAAAAAAACTGACTACGCACGTGTTTTTGCTTATTGGGTGAAATTAACTTTAGAAAGTAAATAAATTAATATTTCTTGTTCAAAAATGACTTCTCCAACCTTGCAGTCTACCAGAAAAAAAGATGTTCAAAAGCAGTGCCGTGATGACGTCACTCACTAGTGTTAACCTTCATTTTGGCGTCACCTTCTTTGGAACCATAACTGATTTGGGTGCCCGGGGGAAAACAGGGCAAGTATCTGGTTGGTCCCCCTCCTCCAGTTGCGGTCCTGTTCAAAGGGCTGATGATCATTGAGTCCTAATCAGATACGACGGTGCAAGTTTTCGATTCGTAAATGACAGTCCGTCCAACTGCGGTTTTCTTCAAAGGTCCAAAAGACACTTACGAAATTTTAGGTAAGTAATTTTCAAAAATTTGTAACAATGTGGCAAGCCAAAAAAAGATAAATATACATTTTGAAATCCACTTAGAGTATGCTTCTTCCGTTTTCGATGTCCTTTCGTTGATGAGAGTAGCCGAAGGCGAAGCGAATCTTTGCGAGTGAATCTTTCAATTTTTCTTTTTTTTTTTTTTTTTTTTTTTTCTCATGTTGGAGACCGCTCGTGAAATCCTGTTCGACTTTGGCACGGTGACAGTGGCCATGGTATAGAGGGTTCTGAAGCGAATAATAGTAATCAGATCGTTTAAGAATCATCACTGAAAACATTTTCCCATTAGACCTAACATTGTCCTATTGTTTTACATTTGTCGAGGCCTCGCGCGCGATTAAAAAGTATTTAAAAATGTGCTCGTGGCATCCTTCGTGCATTTGAGGATGACGAAATAACGACGGGTCGAGACTATGTGGATGGCAAGCGGATCTTTCTTCTTTTCCTCTCCTAATAGTGCACTTGTTTAACTATGACACTTCTGAAACACTCTGTTTATGTATAATACTTATGTACTGTTTATTATATTGATATTTTAGTGATTGGTATTGTGTTCAATTGAACAAGCAAATTGGGTGCCAGAAAATTGTTTTGGGTCGTTCTTAATAAACATATTATACAACGCAACAATAATATATTTAAAGTGTAACTCTCTGATATTAATATATATATACCTAACTATAGAATAAGAACTAAAATCAACACACTTATATGAAATAGCTAGCTAAAATGGCCCCTAAGTATTCTAAATGTAAATATAACAGGGAACAGACAAGAACCCAAATTTGACAAAGTACAAGAAAGATAACAAAAGTGAAAGGAATATATATCTACTACACACATACATATAAACAAAACTGTAGCTTAAAAAGAGCAAAATCATTTAACTTATTAAAAAATTCAAAATGAATTTTGCTCCGAATACATTTTAATCTTCAAAAGTATAGAAATGCACTCGTAAAGGAGAAAACCTCACTCCATTTTGAAATGGAGTGAAGTGTTTACAATCTTCATTAAAATATAGGTCTTTAATAGACAGAATTTATTTATTTTTTTCGCGGCCAAGACGATCCAGTTTTTTTCTTGCACCCACTCGGCTCAAATGTTATCGAGACTGTTATCAACGTCCCCTCTCCCCCATCCCAACAAACAAATAAAAATAATTCAATAAAATAAAAAGGAAGGAGGGACAGAAATCCATGGCTTTTCCTTCAACAACGAAAAAATAATAGTAAAGAAAGAAAAATATATATACACTAGAGCCCCGATCTTTCTCTATTTTTTAAACTTAGCGAAGTCCATACAGGTTTATATAGCTACTATGACCGATTTATGAGATCTCAATGTGCATTATCATAGAAAAACACAGGTTCAAAAGAAAAAAGAAGAAGCCTTAAACATAAAAAATGTATGTATGTATGTGTGTGTGTGTGTGTGTGTGCGTATGTATGTGGATCTGTATACAGACAGATATATATACTTATAAGTGATTTCCATTGATGATACTCTAATCTGTTTCTCTCGATATTCTATAGGACAGTGTGTGTTGCGTCAGACATCGTGCCGAGCGGATTGACTTTTCGAAAAAATCAAAGTACAAAATTAAGATCAAAATAGACCTGTCTGAGCATGCGCGACTGTGCTTTAAGATAGAATTGTGCCCAGTCCATCAGCAGCCTCAGTATCATGTCAGCCTCGGCCTCTCTTTGGAAGGATGACCCCCCTCTTCGAACACCCCCTGGTGTCATTTTTGTTCAACACTCGTATTCTTAAAGCTGTACCCCTTCCGAGTCAAATGACAAGTCCAGCCAGTGCCATATTACCGGCAGGGCAAACGGGGCAACTGCCCAGGGCCCAAAAATCTTATATTTTACAATTTTATAATTTCACAATAAGATAACAAAGGAAAAACGCATCAAAGGTTGTATTGTTTTTCAATTATAAAATAGGAACAATGAAAATTCAAACTTACATCTGTATCCATTCATTTAAACTTCTTTTCAATTCGTCAAAAGGCTCTAGAATCGATATAGCACAGCTGCTAACATTTGTGGAATCTGGTTAACTACCTTTTTGTAAACAGTGTTTTTAAAGTTTGAAAGTAGCAAAATTTTTGTAATTTAATAGGTTGGTCAGCTGTTATTTCCAAGTATTTTTTTTTAAATGTGGTTTATTATATCATGTTATCTGTTTCATTGATATCATATATATTCGTTTATTTCAGTTTACTTAAAATAAAAGTTCGTGTTTGGAGGGAGGGGGAAGATATTTAAAACTTTTCAGAAAAAACCAACCGTAATTGGTTTTTTAGATGAGTGAAAATTATTGCGTGGGGCCCAATATTTTTCTTTTGCCCAGGGCCCACACTTGCCTCGATCGGGCTCTGAGTCCAGCTCGTCATCGGTTTCATGCCATACTGTAGTGATGCAACGGATATCTATTTGGCCGGATACCGAATATCCGGCCAAACATTCAACCGGTTATCCGGCAGCAGTATGTTTTCTACTTTTTCTTGTTTTACGTTCACTCGTTTTCTTAGATCATTGAGCTATTACTTTTTTCTTTAAATTTTCTCATGAGTTCCAAATCATTTAATTGCAAAATCAGAAATCTTTTTGGGGATTGTTCCCATGAAATGAGTACCCGTTTTACTGCAATTAAAGCTCATACAAATAACAATAGCATGGATATTCTCCAAGAGCTAGGTAAATACCTTACAAAATCAGTTCTTAAAAGAAGTACTACATTTCAATTCAACCGTTGGAAAATCTACGTAACACATTTCCTTACTTAATCGAAATTAGCGGGGGACACTTTCTCATCAGCCAACAGTACTTAAGCAAATACACTCTTCTCCTAACCAGGGTCGATTTATCTGGGGACACAGGTAACCGAATTCTTACAAAGATTGAAAAAAGTATTTGTGCACAATAATTTCCTCCAGAAATAATTTAATCCAATCTTTAAAAAAAGATAAAAGTACTTAATGCTCCCCCCATTTTCTATAAATGATAAAAATACATTCTAGAAAGTATTGAAACAAAATATTTTCCTACATTTGTTTTTCGCATTTTTTAATATTTTATTCATTTATTATCTTTATTAATGTTATTTCTCAATAAATAATTTTAGATCGGATGTACTGCCGTATATTCGTAAAATGTCTGTTGGTACTGCCAACTGTCCCGCATACTGGCCGGATGCAGTATGTTTGGCCGATATCCATTGCATCCCACCATACAGAACAATGACGAGCTAGACCAGGGATGGGCAAACTACGGCCCGCGGGCCAAATCCGGCCCGCCGGAAAGTTTTATCCGGCCCACGGATATAATTTTCATTGGCCGGTCCAACGGAAATTGAAAGAATATATATATTTATATATTATAAATCCATATTAAGAATTATGAAGATGGCTTGAAAAAAAGTGCACTTTGAAATCTTGAAATCTGCGTTCGAATTCAGTGCCATTCAAGCAGAATTGGATATTTTTCAACGTAAATTGGTCAGATTTGCAGCTTGAATTAATTGAATTGCAATCTAACAATCATCTCAAGCAGTTGCTTCTAAATAGGCCAGAGTTTTACAAATCATTATCGAAAGTAAGTTTCCCGCCCAGAAAATCAGTGCTATGTTTGCTTCATCTTATATATGTGAACAAGTGTTTTCAACTATGAACCTTAGAGAGAATTCTTTCAGAAGTAGACTGACAGATGAGCATTGAGTTTCGTTCCTTAGAATCAGTGCCTCTCACTTCGAACCCCAACAAGGAACTTTTAAAAATGAAATCGCCATTTCATTCATCTCATTAACATATTTAAATTGTAATACTTGTATATTGTTTTTAAAATTTTAGAAAAATTGATCTTGGCCCGCCAAACTTTTTTTTTTCGATTTTTGGCCCGCGACCGAAAAAGTTTGCCCATCCCTGAGCTAGACTAACACCTCCTAGATATACAATGCCTGAGAACAGAAACTTTTACTTTATCACTAGGTCCACTCAAATGACGTCATCACTCATTTATTTTCACAAAGTAAAACTATTCAAAGTGTGTGGTGAACGGACTCACCACACAAAACACTTTAATGGTTTAAGATAGAAAATTGAATTTCACGACCCATAGGAAATTTTAACCATCACTCATTGCATAATAGGATATAGAAATAGATCCTAATAAATTATTTTTTAACAGACAGGTATTTTATTAGGTTGTAACGAAAGTTTCCCGCGACTGCAAACATCGTCCGCACACAGTTCGCGTTGGCGTATTGGCTCCTATTTTGTCAAACGATTTTTGGCATTTGAAAGAAAGAGGCTTACTTTATAACACTGTGTTGTGAAATCTGTAAAAAATAGAGTTATCATTAAGTATAAGGTGTTCCAAATGGAACTATCACTCTAAAGGATTAGAACCATCATTTACTTCCACTTGTGTTGCAAAAAGTCAGCTACAGAATATCAACAAATTATGAGTAGTACAAAGTAGTTACAAAGTACTATTGTTGTATCACGTGACACTGTGCGGGTTTGGTACCGAAAGTTGAAAAACAGTTATCTAAGGACTTAGAAGTTAGTTTTTCAGGCAGATAGGGCGGAAAACTTTCGTTACAACCTGATAATTTTCATCTTTAACTTAAGATATTTTCTAAAATTTGTATTCTTCACCAGAAATTGTAAATAGTTTTACTTTGTGAAAGTAAAATTCAGATGACGTCATCTCAGAAGACCTATTTATGACGTAAAAGCTTCTGTTCTCAGGCCTTCTGTCTGTAGGAGGTGTTGGCTAGACTCGTCCTGTATGAATGTCGGTATAAAAAGGTGGGGAGGTTATCACTTCGTTAAGCAATGACTCATCCATAACCCATTTTAAAAATTTTAACTCCTCGATAGTAAGGTTCAATATTTATTTAAAAGTTACACAGTTGCTAACATTTACGGAATACCACCCCTTTTTGTAAACAGTCATTTTTGTAAATATTTCTTAAAATAACGAATCATTCAAACATTTTGCTATTTTTTAACATTAAAAATACTCTTTATAAAATAGGGTCAGTTATTTTCCTACCTATTGGTACTCTATATCGACTCTAGAGCATTCCGAAGAATTCAAAATAAGTTTATACAAATATAAATTTTGAATAATTTTCATTGTTCATTCTTTATAATTAAAAAATCATTTAACTTTTGAATTTTTTTTTATCCTTTGTAATTTTATTGTAAAATTATAAAAGTATTTTGGGCCCTAATATCTGTGTTCCCTGGGCAGTTGCCCCATTTGCCCTGCCGCTAATAGGCCAATGCTCAGGTGTCAACTGTCCACTCTTCTGAGTGACAGGTGGACTGTGGAACGAGTTGTCCTCTTGCACGGTGTCGGCGCAACGGCGGTTCTTGCCCAATCCCCCACCCCGTTCGACCCCATGTCATTCGTGCTCTCGAACCAACGTCCCCCTTTACTCCCACAAACTCTCTCTCTATCTCTCTCTCTCTCTCTCTGTCTCTCACGTATATACATGTGACTCTATACTACTACTACTACTACAACTACCTATTACTACAAACAACTCCTTTTACAGCTCTCTAAGAAAGAAAAAAAAAACTTTCCATTTTACCTCCCCTTGTGGAAACACCCCGTTGAAAAATCGCGACAGCAAAAAAAAGGGATTGCTTTTGACTCCAGCAAAAAAAAAAAAAAAAAAAAAAATGTCAAACGGACATCGATGATGAAGCTCTTTCCAACACACTCTCGATGTGGGCGCACTTTGCTTCCGAATGGGAATAATTTAAAACGGAATCGCTTTTTTTTTGGGGGGGGGGGTCGCTGTGGACGACGACAGAGCTAGCTTTTCTGCGCATGTCTTTGTTTCACGTCACGGCTTCTTCGAAAGGATTATTTACAAAGACGCAGGCGAGGAAGCAACGTGGCACACAAAATCTTATTCACTGTTGCGTCCTAGCAGCTAAAGGCCATTTTAAGAGCATCCAAACAAACTTGGACAAAAGTAACTTTAAAAAATCTGGAGGGACTCCACTCGACTTTCCGAACACTTACGTTTAAGATCATTACCAAGTATTTAAATAAATTTTAATCGATGAATCATTCAGCAAAGATTCTAGTTTTTTTCAATTTGAGCTCAATCGAATGGACCGTTTAAACTCTAGCGCACTTTCAAGAATTTCTCCCCATAGGTCCTAATGTAAAAGAAATCTGTGTCGTAGCCCTGTAGAAAAACTATAAGTCCTATGCACACCCCAATCAATACCGGTCTTGCGACGGTGGTTTATGACATATATACCCAATTTGAGGTCCATCGAATGCCCCGTTTAGAAGCTATCGTGTTTACTCACATACACACAAACACACACACACACACACACATACATACATAGATCTCGTAAAAATAGCATCCATAAATTCAGAAGACCTCAAAACGTGTCAATACACCCAAATCTCGAAGTCGAATTGTTTCATGATGACAATACTTTCCTTACAGGGTACATGTTCGGAAAGTAAAAATTAAGCACTACTTCATGAGGTTTTGAAGTGTTCCCAGTGGCGTAAAATCCCTACATCAAAATGACCCATTTTAAATATCTCAAGCACATGAATCTTAAAATAGTTCAATAGACTTCACTAAAATTTTATTAAAACTTCTTCCGATAGAGTGTCTTAACTTTGTTTTTCTTATTTTGCCTACCCTCCTACACATCGCAAGCGATCGGTTAAGAAATGTCTAGTTTCAAACTAGATGTCCAGTTCAGAGTGATCATAGTATCGAGAAGTACAACGGACAATGATTCAGTTTCCTTGCCTAATGCAACTAACGCGTTTCTTCTTGTTCCATCGGAGAGAGTTTTTGTCTACACATTCGGGGGCCCTGCCAAACCCGCCCCCCCCCCTGGCCATCGAGGTGCCCGCTAGAGATGAGACGGGCTCAGCCCGAGCCCGAAAGCCCGAGCCCGGGCCCGACTCGGGCTCGGGCTCTGTAATTCACGATTGCGTTCGGGCTCAGGCTCGTGAAAAATTTCTTCTTTGTTGAACATACTCCTTGAAACAGATTTTAAAAAGTGATTCATGGGATAAATAGACGTACCTATTTCAAAAAATAGCGGCACGGGGGACTAGCAGGTGTGTGAAGCTCCAAAATTTATTGTATCCTCTTAATGAAGTAGTTAATTTTATTTGTCTTTAGCTGAAATTTCGGGCTCGGGCGGGCTCGGGCTTCAAAAAATGAGCCCGAACTCATCTCTAGTGCCCGCCTATACATAAATACGGCACATGCGGGAAAGCTCGATTAACCCTAAAATACATTTTTTTTTAATGGGCTGAAAATAAAATTTTAACTTTAGTTAGGCTTAATGAGCTAGGAAAAATATTTTTTTTTTTTTAATTTCAGCATCTACTTTCCCAAAAAAATTACGAAAAGTGTTCAAACTCGAAAAATTAGAATGAGCTTTCATAAAACAAAGTAATATAGCCGAATGCTACTTCACTGGGTTCTGATACTACTATTTTTTAATAGTTTTGCATTTATTTTCATTTAGTAATAAAAATTAGAAGCAATCAAAAATTCAACCAAAAATGAGTCGAACTGAATGCACACGCTATGAATGCCTGCTTGTTTGCTCAAAGAATAATATTGCCGTATATTCATAAAAACTAAAAAAATATTTCCATAATGGTCTTACATTTATTTTAAATGCAGATTTTAGGCAAAAACTACAAAATGTTCTTTTTATTATGGAAAAATGAGAGTGTGGCCAATAGGCTACAGTATGCACTGTAGAGTTAAAAAAAAAACTATTTTTTAACTAAAGAGCTACGACAAACAGAAAAGAAAAATAACCTACTACCTAATTATTCTTTAATTTCCAGTTGAGGGTGCGACTTTTATAGATGTCCTGTGGACGTCGGACGCTGACATAGTTCAGATGTTTCACAGTGATATTGCACTGTAGAAGACGTATTCCCCTTCATCCTATGTCTATATTGGGGGGGGGGGATAGAAAAGAAAAATTCCTTTTAAAGACACACCCCTGTTTTCCAGTGCATAACCCTTTGGGAGATTTTGAAACAAAAACGTGGCACAAGACGCTCTGTATCGAATTTGGCCTTGGCAACAGTTATGCATAGTTCACAAGCTATAAAACGTTTTATTGATTCAATAAAAATTGGATGGGCGTTGACCGTATAATTCTGCTGCTGATTCAACTCAACGATTGGGCCGTATGAGGGACCACCCAATTTTAAGGTATCTACCTAGGTCTAAAAAAGCATTTTTGCGAAAAAAAAAAAATCGATTTTTGTTTTATTGTTTTATTTGAAAGATGGTATTCTTAAAATTGCAAAACTGTTTTACTTTTGCTTCAACGATCAATAGAAAGGAAGATACGGCTGTTTGAATGTCCCGCCCAGTTGAACATTCATGCTAAAATAGAATCGTTACATATGTTTTCTGAAAAATTGTATTTTTGGTCACCTTGCGTCACGATAACAGTCAATACTCTAAAAGTTTTAAGGATATCCTAATGAAATTTTACATAAACATTCTACCAGTGGCGGCCCGTGGTCAAAACTGTTAGTGCAGCCGAAAGCATATGAGACCCCCCCCCCCCTTTCCTCCGGACAGGAATGGAAAATCTTTGTTACTGAATTCGAAAGCTGACGGATTAAGCCCTCACCGAGGAAAAAAGAAATTACATAAAAAATGTAAGAGATCCTATTTTACTTCCATAAAATGGACATAAATTTCAACCTGCCACTCTTATCCTCAAAATTGCATTCATCCGTGTCTGATTCGAAGTTTCCTTAGAATTTTCTTTTGTAACGATAACTTGAAAAGAAAAGAAAAAAAAAAGAAAACTTACTTATTTTTTATAAGTCAAATCAATCCTCCTTTCTTTTAAACATGCGAATCGGTCAGTGATGTTCCCATAAAAAGGCGTTGTTTTAATTCAGATATCCATCATTTTAAAAGCTCTTTAAAATTTCCCATGTTTAAAGAATTTTCTCGCTCGCCATGTCCTCTCAATGCCAGTTCTTGCTTACTTAAAAACAATACTGCTTGGATGGGTCATTGTCCATTCATAAGCGTCTATTCAGGCTTACCTTCTTGATAAATTCAGCAATATAAAGTCGAGAGTTTTCTCAAACATTTATTCTCCTTTCCCCCTCCCTCACTTCTCGTTCGAGCCAATCAGTTAGTCGAGTTCTCAAGTTCAGCCGCCGTTAAAAAATCTTTCATCGGCTGTATCAGCTGCATACTCCCTATGCCGGAGAGGCTGCTTATGTAGTCGTTGTCACGGCAACGGTGCTGCCCATTTTCTTTTCAGCGCTCTGGGCTGAACCAAAGATTTTCCCAATTGAATTGCGGGAAGATTAAAGTGCTTTTTTTCTGAATGAGCGATCCGGCCACAATACTTTTTTTTTTGTTTTTGTTTTTTTTCGGAGATTTTTTAAATTTACCGTAGGAATTCTACAATTCTAATCTGAATTTAGGAAAATTAGTAGAATAAATTATTTTAAAGTATGTGCTGATCATTTCAAGTGCAGCCCGGCTGTACTTGCTGAATCCCACGAGCCGCCACTGCATTCTACTGATATTAAAGTGCGTTGTGTAGCAAAAGTTAAGGTATATGTATGAAATTAATAAATTTTCAGGTACTTTTAGACAAAAAAATGAATTTTTCCTCAAAAATGTCTATGCTTTTGTACATATTTGGCCCTATTTCAGTGATTTTTAAAATACAATAGAACGTTTGTTACAAAACACATAAGAGTGTTATAGGACTCTACTGACCGAAGGAAGTTACTCAATATTGAGAAGAATGCAGCGTAGAACAGTGGGCGTGAGTATGAAATTTTGCTAAATTTTTCTTTAAGAATGCAGTTTTTTGAAAAAGTTATGAAATTTTTGTAAACTAAATTATTGTTTCTGCCATGTTTTATGACTTTTCAAATAAAAATGCATCCATCACACCAAAATTTTGGCATTTTTGAATAAAAGTGCTCCGCACGTAGCCAGATACCTTAAGTTGAATGAAGGAAATACTGCCCCTTCCCCCACAGCTCATTATAGATGCTATGTAATATACATGTATTGAATTCCAAATGACAGCACAGAAAAAAATTGTATTTTTGGAGGTGGGGGGAAATGCAAACGTTGGTAAAAAAACCGAGTGAATACAAGTCCGCAGTGTTCTTAGAGGCAGCTGGAAGCATAAGCAAGCTGCGTTGACATAATTTGGACACTCCCGTCGAATCCACTCAACTCCGATTCTTGGAGAAAAGTGAAAACAAAGGAAGAAGCCATTCAGACAAGATGCGCCTCTGTATTCGTAATTGCATTAGAATAAATTTGGGAAAACTTCATCGATCCTCCGAAGAAACACACAATGCGAATCGACACAGAATGCACGTGGGTGTCTTTTCCCTTTCCCAAGAAAATGCGCCGAAGAAATTAATCTGAAAAGGCAGGGCATTCCTAGCCGCGATTTATTTCAAACATTATTTTTTATAAGAATGAACCCCCCTCCTCCCCCAAAATAGTTTACACAGCTTATTAGTCATATTTTGCTTTATTCAACATTTAGTTTGGATCAATGAATATGCTTTTTTTTTTTTGCCTCCTCTTCTTAAAAAATAAAGCCCGTCTTCAAAAAATCATTTTTGTATCCTCCCCTGGATGGGTGGATTTTGAAACGCTCGGGACCCACCTTTGGCTGGAAGTCATGCTGCCTAAATTCAATGCAATACTGGTCTTGTCACGTTCAAGATGACAGTGAAAGATCACGCTTAACCCCTCACCGGATTGGCCCGAACTCAGCTCGGGCAGGTACACGCTTAAACCCAAAGAGCGAAAAAAAAACGATACACTGCGGAGCGATCTGTTTCCTTGGAAACCGACCGGTTTTTCCGCAAAAGGGATCTTTACGTAGTCCTTTTTCTGAGAATCCTCTCCTCGCTTCCTATCTTTTCAGAGAATTTCCCCTCCCCGCTCATTATTATATTCCGCTCCACTCTTGTGATCGAAGAACACTCCTAAAGGAGAAGCTCAGTTTTCGCTCTGACTGATCGAATTTCGCTCGTTTGGTTTAAGCGTGTAGAACATGCCATTCTGGATTACTCTGACATTTTAACTGCTGCCAGTCATGAAGAATAGATTAATTTCTATGAAAATAGTTGCGGGTGACAGAGCTCCACGAGGATCCTTTACTTTTTAAGCGCGTCATTTCCCATCCAAAAAGGCTCACGATTCTTTTTAACACCACTGACATCTGCTGAAAATGGAAGAATGCGAGAACAGCTGAATAGATTGCCCCATGCTGAAAAAAGGGCAGCCGTTGCCATCGCTCGACTGAACGACCCGCAAGAGGGCGGATGATCGAAACGTTCATCACCTGGCTGTGCCGGCTACATCAAAAGGGCATCCGAGCGATGGCAACGGCTGCCCTTTTTTCAGCATTGGGAAGGGGTTACGCCTCAAAGGGTTAAGGTATAAATAACGCGGGACTAATCCCGCAAATATTTGCGCAGGATCCAGCGGGATCCCGTTTGAGGATCGCCACCGTCGTAACAAGTTGAGGAACTGTGTTGGAAAGTGCTTTCAGAGTCGAAGCGTTTGACACGATACTCGTCACTTTTGCTGTAAGTTTGTTGCGACATGTTTTTTCTCCGAAAGCAGAACCCCCATCCGTTGAGTTTGAATGGCCTAATACAGCGGTTCCCAACCTTGCTCTCTTAACCGAGCAGATTTTTCTTTCGTTAGAATTCCCTTTCTCAGTGCAACGCAGACGTGCTTATTCATGATCTTAGCTTAAAAGCAGATGAAAATGACGTATTCAACCAACACCTCCTGGATAAAGAAAGCCTAATAACTCCTACGTCACCAAGCTTTGACGTCATCATGTGGCCTACAGTTAAATGTTTTATTTTGACAAAATAAAAGTATAAAAAGTTTCTGGTGAATTGACTCATGAATAACAATATTTTAATAATTTGAGATCAAAAATATAATTTTCTATCAAATGGCAGTTTTTAACCACGACTCATTAGATAACAGGGTAAGGAAATAGATTGGAATGAACAATTTTGTATGAGAAAGGTATTTTAATTTTAATTTTTTATTTAAGATATTTTCTAATATGGGTAGCATTCACCAGAAATTTTAAATGGTTTTACTTGTGAAAGTAAAACTGTGATGACGTCACTGCTTGAAGGCCTAGTGATGACGTCAAAGTTTCAGTTGTTAGGCTTTCTATATGTAGGAGGTGTTGATTCAAATCGGGATGGGCTTTAGCGCATCTTTAGCATTATAGTGAACACTCGAGACTATTTTCGCAATCTTAACTATGTACACATTTTCTTTGTGTATTTTCAATAGAACCGTTTGGGTGATTTCCGCTCTTGCGTACTACTTTTTCAAGTCCCCAGGTTGGGAACCGCTGTTCTTGCGCACGGGTTCCCAACCGAGGTGCATAAAGGGGTTTCGCGAAAGTAACAGACTATACCTAATGACCTGGGGCGGCCAATAGGGGAAGGGGTCGCCCCCCCCCAAATTAAAGAAATATATATTTATGCCTAGCGTTGCCAGGCGTCCGGATAAAGCCGGACATAGTTAGGCTTTTGGATTGTGTGTCCGGCCAAACTGACCGGTGTCTGGCTTTTGTGAGGCTTTTGACGGGTGACTTTGGCTGATGAGTCATAAAGTACTGGAACTGATTTGGCATTCGATGTTATTTATAATTCATTAGAATGGAACAAGATTCGTGGTAATAATCAAAAAAGCTTGATTTTACATACAATTTTTTTGTCGCACCTATTAATACCAAGACAAAATCCTCAATAGTGTAGGCTTTCCGGGCTTTTCACCCAAATGCCCGGCCAAACTGGCTTATCTGTCCGGCTATTGGATTGGGCGACCTGGCAACGCTATTTATGCCATACTGTGGATTGTAATACATCCAATCTTGCGCCCCCAAATGAGAAGCTGAAAGGCCGCCCCTGGTCACGACTACAGACAAGGACGTACCCAGGGGGGGGGGGTCCACGGGGGATCCGGACCCCCTCCGAAATTTCAGATTTCGTTAACAAAATAATAATGACGAAGTCTTTTTGTGAAAACTTTTGCCTTTTTAAACATTTGGAACCCCTTCGAAATTTTTGGACCATCCCCGAAATTTTTTTGGGGGGATACGTCCCTGACTATAGAGTTTGTTGGCCTGTTCCTTGAGGATTTTAGAAGGTGTTCGCAGAGAGGAAAAGGTTGGCAATCACTCGTCTAATGAGCACAGGTCTAGTCAACATTACGTGTCTAGTCAACATTAATATCTTTATCGGGGGACGTGTGTTTTCTAGTGAACACATGTTTTTGGGGATTGAGACTGAAAAGCATTCATTCAGACATTCAGTTAAGTTCATTCCATAAAATCCATCTGGTTTTCTTACCACACAGTTTTTGGTGACCCTTTGTCCGTTGGGAAGCTATTAAAAAAAATAGTAAACAATATTTCTTTTTTTTATGTTCTTATATTTTGTAAATACTGCAATCTGAATTTCATATTAGAATTTTCTAATTCTTAGACGACTGATATATCAGTTTTATTTTCCATGAAATTTTAGAAGATTTGGGGAAAACACATGTCGAACTTTTGCAAGGTTCCCTTTCCGCATACCTCAGTGTGGTATCAAGGGGTTTATTTGTAAATGAACAGTACCAAAGTAGTTTACCATGGACATTAAAAAATTGGACTAAATGACTGAGTGGTCAGTATACTGACCACGGCCCAGGTAAAATGTTATTTAAAAAAATAACAGCACAATAATATTTATTATTAATAACGCATATAATATTGTCTATTCTAAATAGTCCTCTGTAAATCCCTTCAGTATCTTTTACAGGAAAAAAAATCAAGCTATGGTGCATAAACACTGAAAGCATATAAAGTTCAAGGGGTTAACCTGTTCCATCTCATCGTAGAAAAGACGCAAAACTGTAGATTCCTCCTTCTGCATCCAACGCCGCTTCCTCGCTTTAGTATTTGGAAATCTTCAAAAGCTTTTATAGAGTCACGAAGGGTAGCCAGAAGAGGAATCTCCGGCGTTGCATCTTTGCAACGATGGGAGCGAACGGCTCTAACCATTTTTTTAAAAAATTTCTGTGGAATGCTGACTGTCTCTGTACATCTCAGAGACAGGCGCTGCTCCGTTCACTCTCAAAAACCTGCTGGCGAACCGGTGCTGCATTTCAGACGTTTTCTTAACTCCTTCCCCAGCCCCGACCCCTTTTCAGAAAAAGTGGACGCCCCCCGATCAGGGGTCGTTTCTTCTGTGTGTGTGTCCTCTTTTTCCAGAGTCCTATACTAAAGAGTTTGTTAAAGTGAAAAAAAAAAACTATTTAAAACATGTTGATTTTTGTTTTCTTCTCTTCTTAATAAAGTGTTCATTCAACATATTCTCCTGTCTCGACCTCTTCATTTCAGTTCACTCACATCAGCATCACTCTCTACGCAGGGCTCACACTCGTTTCTCAAAATGAAATTTAAGGAATATTTTTAACCCTTTAACGCGCAGTGTTCCCGCTCTGGGAACACTCAACTCAGACGTTTTGACTGTTGCCAGTCACAAAGAATAGATTGGATTTCTATAAAAATAGTGGCGGGTGACGTAGTTACACGAGAATCCTTTACTTTTTAGCACATCCTCTCCCGTAAAAAAAATATTTTTAAACAGCACTGACATCTGCCGAAAATAGGAAGAATGCGAGAACAGCTGGATAGATGGCCCCATGCTGAAAAAAGGGCAGCCGTTGCCATCGCTCGACTCAACGACCAGCAAGAGGACGGACAATTGAAACGTTCATCGCGTGCCACAAATCGAGAGCCTTTTTTTATTACAGCTGGCTGTGCCGCTCAGCCAGCTGTCGTCCAATAAAGGGTCTTCGATCGGTGGCACGCGATGAACGTTTCGATCGTCCGCCCTCTTGCTGGTCGTTCACTCGAGCGATAGCATTGGGAAAGGGTTGCGCCTCCAAGGGTTAAGAAAAGTTCTTAAACACACCAAAAATATTTTTTAAGGAGCCCACTTTTTTTCTGGACTACCAATGCAGTTATTCGTGTCAGAGACATTTTTAGAGAAAAATCTACTGAAAATTCAAAAAAAAAAATCACACAGTTTTCTACCAAATTACAGTCATTTATTAAGTTATTAGATTACATTACATTATTGCTTATCACAACATACACTTGAATAAAATCAATCTCTGGTGGAAGAAGCAATCGTGAATGTTAAAAAAAAAATAGCCCGCTTTGTTCAGAATACGAAATTTAGTTACAGCCTTATGAGTACCTAAGTTCCCATAGACAAACTGAATGAGTACTTACAGTTTGTTTCTCTCTATTCTAAAAAAAAAAGTAACGGCCGCAGTCAAGAGCTTGTTCGGCTATCTTCTCCTAAACCGTGGGGTTATGAATTTCGAGAATGTCTCAGGGGATTCGGAAAATTCCGAGGAACCTGATAAGCTGACTTAAATTTCGAAAATCGAATTATTTTAGAAGATACTACTAAAAAACTGAAAATATAAAACATAATGGTTGCCAGATTTGGCATGAAATCATTCATTCCTTTGCAACAAAGCCATTCCAAGTACGTAGAATCGCGTAAAGTTCATAAACATGAAATAGAATGACACCCATTTTACGGCAAATTAAAAAGTATATGAAAGAAATAACCCAAAGTGTGTTACTATTTGAAAATTGTCAACTGTGTGTAAGTTCGGTTAGACAACAGGAGTTTAGAATGAGCGATTATTCGTTTTTCTAAAACAGAATAACTCATTGTAACTGATTTTAAAAGCGCCCTCTTGGCATTGGGTACGATCTGGCAAACTGGTATCTTTCAAAGTAGGGTAAATCTAAACCGCGAATTCAAAAATGTTAGAACCCAATATCTTGAAAATGAAAAATAATTAAAATGCAGATTATTTTAAAGCCGGTTCGATCCAGCTGGAGTATTTATTTGCTACCAGTAGACATATTGGGTGCCGTTAACTAGGCCATTATAGCAGTCATTGCACACTTTGCATATTTGCTAGCGCGGCGAGATGATATAAATCGGAGTGCTCAATGCACCCATCTGTAAAGGATTATATTTATGAAAATATGTATAACGGTTTTCCGGGAACCTTACATGAGCAGTCATTATAGGTTGTGAGCCTGTGTCAATCGCCCAATAACGAAAAGTCGCGATGGGTGACAAGCTATCCTAGCTGTTCCGTAGTTTTTATCAAAGAAAACATATGAAGTACTGTTTTCTTAGAGCTGATTATTAACTATACATATACGCAAGTCGCCAAATTATGAAAATTCGCCAAAATTGGCTAATACGCAAGGCGTCCCATGGGTTTCACATAATTACAAATAGTGAGAAGTTTAAATTTTTATGTTCCAAGCAACATGCAAGAACCAAACAATATGTAGCTATTCTATCTCAGGGGGGCGATATCGCGATAGATCCCCCCCCCGAAATTTTTGGATGAGTGATGAAATTCCGTCTATTTATGCACATATAAGTTCATATTCCCCCCCCCCGAAAAATTTTCCTGGCTACGCGCCTGTTCTATCTGGTCCAACATTTGGGTTATGTTTGTTGAAATGATGCCTTTTTACAAATAAGCCTTGTTAGTGGCCGAATGCCTCATACGAGAAGCGAGCGTAGCGAGTCTAGGTGCTTTGGCCCCTAGTCAATTTAAAAATGAAATTCTTCTACTTGCCGGTCATGCATATGAGGATTTAGAACCTGAGTACAATCGTTAAAAAAAAAAAAAAACAATAAAAAAATAAGCCCAGAAACGTTATAACTTTAATATATAGAAAAGAAAATCTGAAATTCTTCCAGATTTTACTTACGCACTTGATTGTGCCTTTACTCTCTCTCTCTCATACACGAAACCACCAAGATTTTATTAGGTCGGTTCCAAGTATGAAGTACGCTTCAACATGGCACAGTGGTTATGTCCTTGGAAATAATAGGCAGGCGAAGCGTGAAGCGGGTCTCATCGCGCGTCTGTCAACCTAACTGAAACCACCGTCACCGTCAGACTATCGCCAAAACTCGCCCAGAATGATGACAAATGGCGATATTTTGGGCATGGACACAATGACTGACTATCGCCCAATTGGGCGATATTTTGGAAAAACTCGCCAAGGTCGACGACAGACGGCGAGATTTTGGGCATGGACCCAACAATGACTGTTTACAGTTAAATTACACTCTATAACAAATAAATCGACGCACCAAGAAGGAGGTGTCCGATTGAGACGAAAATGGGTGGATAGGAAGACAATGTACAGAATAGAAAATGATTAAAATTTCAGAACAATTGAATAATTTATTTCAGAGTTACAGTAACAAGTTCAATCAGGTGTTGAACCGCCGCTAGCCTGGATACAAGCGGCCACACGGCGTGACATAGACCGATAAAGCTCCCGGATGGTCTCCTGCTGTATTTCCTGCCAAATTCGCTCCAATTGTCGAATGAGGTCATCAACAGTCTGTGCCAGATGCAATCGCCTTCCCATCCTATCCCAGACATGCTCGATGGGAGAGAGATCTGGCGATCTGGCAGGCCAAGGAAGAGTTTGATAAGTTTGCAGACAGTTTAGAGCAACACGAGCCGTATGTGGTCTGGCATTGTCCTGCTGAAAAACCAGCCCAGGGCACTGCAAAAGAAACGGTAGCAAAACAGGTCTTAGGATGTCGTCCACGTACCGCTGTGCAGTAAGTGTACCTCTAATGACGACCAAGGAAATGGCACCCCAGACTATAATGTCTTGTTTAGGGCGGTGTGGCATGCAATAGTGAAAGCAGGCTCTGCACTGTGCGTCTCCAAACACGTCTTCGATGATCATCAGGACACAGTTGGAAGCGGGATTCGTCGCTAAAGACTATACGTCCCCAGTCGGCATCATTCCAACCTGATCGAGCCCTGCACCACTGTAATATGACTCTATACACCTAATGAGCACGAATCCTGCAGCGATGCATTTTTTAAGTTGTTGAAAGGTCATCTGAATCGCAATCAAACCGAAAGTTTTAACAACCGTTGAAGAACTGCTGCTTATATACGTCTGCTGGATGCGCAGTTCCGATGCGCTAGAGATCAAACTATTCATTCATTGGACACCAAATTTGAATCATTTGCATATCTGTTCAAAACATTCATGCATACAAAATTTCAAAGCAATCGGATGATTGTTTCTTGGTGCGTCGATTTTTTTGTTATAGAGTGTATATTGAAGATGTCCAAAGACATTAAAGTATTGAAATTTTTTTCGGTGGTCCTGTCAATAAACTCTCCAGTAGATTGGAACCCAAAATCCAGATGCACAACTACATGTTACAACAATCTTATGTATGAAACTTCAACATTCTACGACTAAAATTTTTTGAGATTTGAGAGTTCAATACATACACACGTACAACAAAAGTCGCCAAGCTTGGCGACTTTTGGCGTAGTTCTTAAAGGGAGGCACGTAATCGTGGTCGGACCATGACCTAATTTATAGGGTAGGACGGTATTGTGCTTGAAATAGATAAATGCCCTTAAAATTGACATTGACCATAATGTATTGGAAATCTTTTGAGTGTTCCTGTAGCAGAACTATAAATGATAAAGACACTTCTTTTAATGGAGAAATTCATATTGTAACTCTTAACAGCCTATATCACTTCTGAGTCGTTTGAAATAGCCCAATACCTCTAAAAAATGCTTTGATGAATTTCGGCCCATAGAGCGTCATGTATTTCCAATCTTTTGGGCGGTCCTGTAGATAAACTATCCAGTCGAATGGAACCGAAAGGGAAGGTGGACAACTAGATGTTACAACAATCCTAAATATAAAGTTTCGACATTCTACATCTAATAGTTTTTGAGATATGCGAGTTTAAAGAATTTCGGCCCATAGAGCGTCATGTATTTCGAATCTTTTGGGCGGACCTGTACATAAACTATCCATTCGATTGAGGCCAAAAGGGGGGGTGCACAACTAAAACCACACAAAATGCAAGAATATAGATTGAAAACTAAAGAAAACCCTACCCAAGTCCCAAAAATCAACAAAAATTTAAAAGTGACTCGACGCCCTCGCGTAGACAAAAAACCCGTGATTGAAAGAAATACCGCTCTCAAGTACTAAAGGGCGAGATTCAAGTGAAACACAATTCGACAGTTTTCCGCGTCTAACAGGGGAAACTTCGAAATACATCAATGTTTCTTATTCAACTGAAACAAAACAATCGTGCTTTGATCACGTGACAGCGCGATAGGTTTATTCATTGGAAGCATTCTGGGGACTGAAGTGGGAACTGGGGACTAAAAAGCGTTCGATTCGAACTCGATCGCGACGCGTTTCACTTGAATCTCGCCCTAAACTAAAGATGACATTGATCTAATTGCTTGAGTAAATATCAAGGAGTTTTTGTTTTTTTATGGAAGGGGTGGGGGGGGGGGATAAACCTATGAGTTCAAACATCTATGTTTACGAATTTCCATGGCGATTAGTTGAACGGTCCTGAAGGTATTGGTTTGAAGTGACATCTAGTGGAAAATTATAGCAAAATGGATAACGCCAAAATATTCTCCGTGTTCGAATATCTATCGATACCAGTTTTCATTGCGATCCATTGAACAGTCTTTATATGCTACAGCACCATCAAGCGAGGAATTAAAGTAAGAAGTGGATACGTTGCAGCGCCATCTATTGGCGAGTTAAAATGATGATGTGCTCCAGCACAATGAAGTAGCTATTTATAGCAAAATGGATAACACGAAAATATTCGCTGTGTTCAAGTAGATCAATTCTATATCAATTTTCATAGAGATCAATTGTCCGGTCATGAAGGTGGTGCGCTGCAGTGCATCTAATGGCGAGTTATAATGCGCTGCAGTGCCATCTAGTAATGAGTAACATCCAAATGAAATGTTAGAATGCATTCTGCGTGCTCAAATGTGTAAGCATAAAAATTTTATGGCGATCGGTCAAACGGTATAAAAGTCCATGCACTGCAGCGCCATCTTGCGGCAAGTTATAGCAAAACGGATAGCGTAAAAATATTCTACGTCTTCAAATATCCGTGTGTACCAATTGTCATCAAAATCCTTTGAATGGTATTTTCATAGCAAGCGATCGAACGGAATAGAATTCGGCGTTCTTCAGCGCCATCTAGCGTCGAGTTACAGTAAAATGGATAAAGTAAAAATATTTTACGTCTTCAAATATCCGTGTGTACAGCTGCGGGAAAAAAAAGTCCCACTTGCTCTTTATTTCGCCGTTGTTCGTCGTGCAGCAAAGTTATATATACCATTCGTTTGCAAATAACGCGTACTTTAATTTACAATTAATTTAATTTGCATAAGGGGCCGTCTTCCTATTTAATTCTGCATCAACTTCAGTTTTCTCAATGGCAACGCCCTATTTTGACTTTATTAAACGAAAGAAAACCTTCAAATTACCCTAAATATAAATTTTCACCCATTTTCTACAATAATTTCCGGAGATATTGCGAATTCATTTTTGCGCGTTTTTAAGGGACTTTCTGCAAATTGAAAAACGCTATTTGTAGGTTCCGAACTTTTCGCCTTTCATTAATTTCGCTTGTGAGAATTAAAAGAAATTAATATTATTTTCAAGGAAAATATTGTTTCCATCTCTCTTAAAGTTTTTTGTACTGAGAATATCAAGGGTAGGATAGAATATTTAGTCTGTGGTCCAAATGACCCTTGAGTTCATAACTTCCTTGGTTCGTTCACATGATTTAAGGGGAAAATGCAAAATGACTGCTCACGATTTTGAAAATCTTTGTAATTTTGAAATTGTTATTGAGTATTTCCCTTGATGGTTCTCTTAGACAGCTGATATGTTGGCAGGAGTGAGAGGCTGCTCTCTGCTCTTCTGACTACAAGCTTGAATATTACTCAGCTATGGTCGAACTTGAAGAATGATTTCCTGGTAGAAAATTTATTTGTTTGAATTTCATGTAAAAAACGCAATTACTTTTTTGCCGACCCAATATTATCACCGTGTTTGTTATTTCACTTCCTTCATTTAATACTATCGTCTGCAATGTGCAATATTCTTATAAGACTTTTGGCGGTATTTTAATGTATAGTCGGATGAAAATTTAAACAGAAAAACGTGATTTTGAATGTTTGATAAAGTATGGGGAAGTCCAAAGACCTAATGTTTCCGATATTAAAAAAGGTCACATTCATGCCTGGAAAGTTGGGGATGTTAGTTTTTCAGAAATAGGACGTTGTATTAGAAGACATACATCTACTGCATCGAATTCTATAGCTGGAAAATATTTTATTTGGGGGAATATGGTAGCGGACGCAACAATACACGCTTTATAGAATCTCCATAAAACTGTAAAATCTCTAATTTATTTGCTTCAAAATTTGATATTTTTAATACTGGTATCTTTTACTGTGTTTTTGCACAAAATAAATCTAATTTACGTTTATTTTATGCAATTTTCAAAAAATTTTCACTTAATAAATTTATATAGGGTCCCTTAACTCATGAAAATAACACATTTTATTTTATATAAATTAAACTACTGAACGTAAAAATTTGAAATTTTGCACAGCCATGTAATATTAATTTCTGCATCTATTTCCATCGAAATTTGGCTAGGTCGCTATTCATAATTTTTTTGAATATTAATTTAATAATTCATAATTCATATTAATAATTTATTAAAAATCATAATAAAATTAAATTATGTTTGGGTCGTTTAGTTCTAATAGTACGAATAAAATCAGCTTCGTACTACCAATATTATATGAGATATGAATTGAAGTATGAAAAAATATTTTAACATAGAGGGATGGGGATTTTGAGTGCTCATAACTCACTCATTTTCTGTCCAAATTTATTGAAAGTTGGTGTCCGGGGTTAAAATGAGCTAAATTTTTGAAATATTAAGTGAAATATAGGGGTTGCTATTGAAAAAAAAAAGTTGGTGCGAATTTTAATATGTAGATGGTCCCTTATGCAATTTTTATGCATAGCAAATTAAAGTGTGCTTCAATCGTAAACGATTGGTATCTGTAACTTTGCTGTACGACGAACGACGGCCGAAAAAAGTACAAGTGAGCCTTTTTTTTTCCGCAGCTGTACCAATTTTCATAAAAATCAGTTGAACGGTACTTGCATAGGAAGCGGTCGAATGGAATAGAATTCGATGAACTGCAGCGGTATCTAGCAACAAGTCATGGCAAAACAGATAGTGTAATAATATTCACCGTGTTGAAATATCTATACGCACTAATTTTCGTCAAAATAAGTTAAATGGTATTTTCATAGCAAGCGGTTGAATAGAATTCGACGTTCTGCAGAGCCACCTAGCGACGAGCTAGAATAAAATGGATAGCATAAAAACCTTCTCCTTGACAAAAGACTTAAGTGTACCAAATTTCAATATAATGGGTTAAACGGTTATGGAGTTTTTCAACGTCATACACACACACCCACATACGTACCCACAAACATTCATTTTTATTTACATAGATTGTGTGACGGCAATCCTACACGTCGGCATCTGCCTATGGGGGCGGGGGAATATGCCTAGCAGTGTCGTCTAACCACTTTTTAATCTTTTTGGAGTCGTGGTGGTGGTAAAAGTATTATTTTGGAGTGCTTGAACCGGAATTTTTCCTGAGTCAGGGATCAGCGTCACTATACAGTAGAATTTACTCCTTTTAGGTGGCGTTAGTCCTTACATATTTTCCCTGTTTTTTCCGCTCCGAAGGTGTAAAAACGTTGGTACACATTGATTTAGAGATACAGGGTGCCATTTTTGGTCAAACCGTTTTTGATATAACTTGTATACTAACTAAAAATTCCCTCCCCGAAGCACTGTTATGTTCGATACTTCCCCCATAGTAATACATGCGTATATGTTTGTGCCAAACGTGTTACAGTACACCGAGTATATCTTCAATGATTGCAGATTTTTGTGTTTGTAGCCCTTCATTTTAAACACCCGTGTAGACACGCCACTGTTCTTGTGTCCCACAGTTGTCACCACAGCTCTCTTCAGGGGCAGCCCTAGGGTACGTGGCTCTCCAATGCAAACGTAAAAAAGGCGCCCCCTCTTTTATAATTTTTTCAAGCTTTTGAGTTCTAAATGGCTCACGTGACGAAATCTCTTGCCGCTCAAAACTTGGCCCTTTCCTTCTTGGGGCTCTCATCAGTGAGAATTCGAGACCCTCATCCCCACTTAAGCTGGGTGCACAGAGGGACATCAGGGTGTCTACTAAATTTCTAAAAGTCAATTTCCTGACTTTTTCCAGACTTTTGACAGCTCTCGAAAAAAGAAATTCCAGACAACCTACACATTTTATTTGGGGTAATCCCTCATTAGAAACTTCCACTTTTTATCATTAATATTTTATGATAACTAGCTTCAAAATAATTTTTAACTGTACTATAATTCATGCAGTTTGATAATCACTACAAGTTTACATGGGGGCTTCGGCATCTCTGCTTTTACAGCGTTTTCAACCAACCGCAAATCCAGATTAGATCGATAGCGGCAGTACCTGCCAAGTGCGTTCATTTCTACCAGAGACTCCCAAACAGTTTGAATTTCTACCTCATTCAGGCGCCGATAGATGGCAGCACTACCGATCGTTAGGCGCTCTTCGATGGGTCCCAGGATCGGACTCGCAACCTTTCGGCTGCGAGACCGACGCCCCTCCCAACTGGGCCACCGCGGCCCAGTTTACATGTTAAGTAAGGTACATCAGTAAAAGAGCATTATGTAAGAATTGGATTGCTTCAGATTTAACCAATACTGCTTGCACTACCGGGATATTTATGTGATTATCAGGCATCTGTGTTCTAAATTTCGAACACAAATATTTATCTTTTGGTCTACTACACTTCCAACCCGGAAAGAAATTCTATCGCTGATCATAGAAAAACAGCTTTTGTATCCTTAGTGTCACCAGAAATCCCTCACTGCAGAATGTAGAACTGCAAGCATTATACCCCAGACAGCACATAAACTTAAATCAAGCTTGACATTTCTTTGAATTGGACGTATTAATACAAGCTTGACAGTTCCATTCATTTTAAGCTTGCAGCCAGCTTGGAGATTACAAAATAATGAGTCAGCCATTATTTTCCAGCAGAATTTAAGTCATTTGAACTGTCAAGCTTGAATACAACTGGATGACTGCTTGATTTGGAAAGCCACATAACAAATAATTTATCATCTGTCATAAATGTACTTGACCATATAGAATTTAAAAAAAAATTCTATAGGACGCTAGCTTCCCAAACCGGAAACAGATTAAAATAACTTGAGGTTTCAGCGTAGAGGGGAAAATACGTGGAAAAATAAAGTACTTGGGGCGAGTTCGTCGACCGGCGCCCCATGTATTAAGAATTTTTTTTTTTTTTTTTTGGGGGGGGGGGGCGGGGATTTTTTAATTTTGTATTAAGCTTGCTATGTCAAGCTTGATTCAGCTTGCGATGTCAAGCTTAATGCAAGTTGGGCAGGTGTAAACTTGAACACTTGATTCAAGCTTGCATTAAGGTTACACACAACACACTTGAAATTTTCAAGCTTAATTCTAGTTTATTGACTTGATAAATCAAGCTTACTGCAAGTTTGATGCAAATTTGCTGTGCTGTCTGGGACATCCCATAAACATTCCGACAATGTTTTTCTTACTAAATATACATTAATTACCCTTATCAGCATCTTTTATTCTTTGGAGTCTGACATTGAAAAGGGGGAGGGGACAAATTTTTTAGGGAAGAAGATGTATTGTTTTTTTTTCTTTAATTTTCCTGACCTATTTCTCATTTTCCTGACCGGTAGAAACCCTGGGCATGTTCCGAACTAATTTTGTACAAGTGGATGTCTCCACCACCGAGTTAAAAATAATTGTAGATCATTCATCCTTTTGTGGTTTCGGATGCTCTCATCAAAAGGAAATGTGCGTTTGAATCCAAGAACCTTGAACATGGGCGGGCCAAGGTCAGAGTTTCTCAAACGGTCAACTCTGTGCGAAGGCAGCAAGGGCTCCTATAAAAAATAGAGGGTTGCCTCAGCCTACAACACACTAAACCGTGACCTTCGCAAACAAGGCCTGCTGGCTCAAATAGTGAGTCATCCTATGTAGGCCGAATTGAGACGTAAAGTTAAAAGTTGTATAGCAATATTAGGATGGTGGCTGCTTATCATCCGTTTATAAAATGTATTATTTCTTACATTTATCTTGATTTATTATGGATGACGGATTCAATAGGACACTCAAATTGCATTTAGAATTTGCGATTGCAGCTCCAATGTTTAATACTTATATAATTAAACTTTTGTTCTGAAGATATGTTTTGAAGCACGGATCCATTGGATAAAAGGAGGATGAGCCACTAGAATATTTTTTTTTATTTTACAAATTTTCATTTTATACCTAAATCGGCCTACATAGGATGACGTATTCCTGAAGCCAGCAGGCCTTAGTTGCGAAGGTCACGACTAAACTCGGATGGACAACAAATGCTGCTCCGTGGAACTGTTGAAGGTGCTCCGCCAAAATTCAAAACACCCTCCGTGGAATCCATCCAAGAAAAAGTCTGAGAAACCCTACACCAGACTTTTTTTTTTATGTGAGATGCGTCCACTGTCCATCGGGCTTTATATTTTCAGAATGGATGGTCAAGTATTCAACTTAAATGCTGGAATGTATTGGCATGCTTTCTTTTTCAACCAACTGAAGGCGCCTTTTGAACAACTTAGAAATAAAGGCTGCTTCCTCACAAACTGTGCTGGTGTTGGTTTCGTGATGAAACTTTGTAAAAATGACCTCGCAAAATCGGCCGAGGGCCCACAGATCTCTGCAAAATATCACATTTCTCAGAATTCTTCCTGAATATTTCGTGACTCTTGTTGGTTGATAGTTTATAGAGGTACAGCTTGCGACGAAATATCCTCAACAGTTGTATTATTTTTTTAAAAGAGAACAACTGCTGTCATGGGCGCCGGCAGAATATTTCCCAAGGGGGGGGGCGGGCAAAAACTACTTCAACGTATGCTAACCATGTTGGAAAGAGCAAAAACGTAAGGAAAAACACTGCGTACAGAAATTCAGGGGGGGGGGCATTGCCCTCCCTTGCCCTATGCTGCCGGCACCCATGACTGCTGTAATCTATTCGATAACCCTCGTCGCCAGTACTCGGTGGCACATATCGCTCCACGTTGTATGCCGTGAGAGGAAACATTTTAACTTAGATTGATAAGAATAGTCAACTGAAAAGTGGTAGTTCAATAGTAAAATTACTAAAAAATCGAGTTTATTAATCTTACTCTTTTTTTATATATATATTATGACTCAAGTTTTTGGCTGACGTAAAAGAGATCCCAATGAGTTCATCCAGTTGGCTTTCTAACTAGGTGGAATTAACGGAGTAATATTATAACATAAGTCGGCGTTGGGTGGGGATATTTTCATGGACTATTATGAAGGAACGTAATCTTACATTTCAAAAAAAAAAAAAAAAAAAAAAACTAGAGAAAATGGGAAAGAAAATCCTTGAAGTTCGTGAAAATCCTATCGATGGAATGATAGGGACTCAATCTACTAAGGAATACAGCAAGCAAGAAAAAATGGATTCTTTTAATATTCAAAACAAATTATATAAATAAAAGGAATGTTTTTGAAGAAGAGAAATTAATGGTGAGGCGCGCACGGAAACGTCATCTCGTGAACATGTATAACATCTGAAAGAAATTCAGATTTCCATTTATCATCGTGAAGTGCTTAAAGCAGCCTCGGCTTCTCGAAAGATTCTCTCCTTAAACATAGTGATACTTAAAAAAAAAAATCAAAATACAGAAGCTTACTTTGTTCACGCTGGGACTTTTCTCTGCATCCACTTACCGCTCTTCTACTTCAAACAATTCATTTCCTTCAGTCATTTTAATTAATAATATACGATCCACAAAATCGAATTTCATTCCGAATCGCTGCCTGTACTAATCTCTCTTCCAATCTTTTCACACGATTGAGGTTAAAGTTATAAATTCCCAAGTTAAACAAAAATCGTCTGCACTACCGGAAAAAACTAAAAAAAAAAAAAAAGTCTCCTAATTGCGTAGCACCGCGATTTCGAAAAGTCATCTCACACAAAAAAAGAAGAGGAATAAATAAAAAAATACAATAAAAAAGGTATCCCATTCACGCTTTATTTTGCAAGATGGATCCATCCTAATAAAGACCTTCCAGTCTACCTAATTTCTTCGAAATTTGCACTATATGTTGCTTTGGTTGAGAAGTGGTGTCATTTTAATGGGTCTTACATAATTATGTAACTCACCGTGCATTAGAATATTTATTGATAATCTATCACAAACAGGGACTGATTTATGGCAGGGCACAGTAGCGGATCCAGGGGAGGGGCTAGGGGGCTTCAGCCCCTCCCCCAAAAGAGATTGCTAAAGGGTAACATTCTGCTTTATTACACACTTTAATTAGCTAAAATCATCATATTTTATAACGTAGCCCCTCCCAAAAGCATGCACATTGGTTAAGACTAAAATTTTGATTTATAGTACACTTTAATTGGGTGAAATAAGCTTTTTTAAAAAACTTAGCCCTCCCAAAAAAAATTTCTAGATCCGCCCTTGGCAGGGCATTCGGGCCCCCCAAAACCTGTCAACTTAAGCGTCGAATTTTTAAAAAATTCATTAGATTTTGAGATTTTCCGAAAATTGTTTCAAAGTGAGTGGGGTTGATAGAATCACTTTCTAAAATATGTATAATTTCCGCGGCGTAACGGATTTGTCGCGAATTAATTGTTTCATCTGTTCCCTCTGCAGTTTACAGAAGAAGATGATAAATGCCAACGGTTCTAATGCGAGAAATTTCACCTGGGAATCGTCCCAGAGTAGCTCAGTAGTAGAGCACCAGGACTGCCGCACGCTAAGCGACAACCCTGGGTTCGATCCCCAGCTCTTGAATTTTTCGCATAGTTGGTAAAAAATAAAAATGAATCAGCCTACTTTTATTAGGCAAAACTGCAACTTGCCTAATAAAAGTAGATATTTCTGAGTATTTTGAAAGTATACACTTTGTCCACATTATATGCAGTTTTTATGCATACTGAAACAAAAATTTACGCAGTTTGAAAGGATTTTCAGAAAAATCGCAAAATCTAGTAAAGAAAATTTTTAAATCCGATGTGTATAGCTTAAGTTGAGGGATAATCTATTATGTCACCAAATTTAATTCAGTCGTTATTACGTGATGTGCGAACAAAAATTTGAAATATTTTTCGGAAACTCGCAAAATCTAATGATTTTTTTAAATATGCGACGCGTATAGTTTAAGTTGAGTGACCACCTATCATGTCACCAAATTTTATTTCATTCGCTTCATTCAGTTTTTCGTGATGAGCAAATAAAAAAAGCATTACTGACAGATCGACAGACACACAAACTTTTTTTTTTTTTTTTTTTTTTTTTTTTTTTTTTTTTACAGTTGTACTGGGATCCCAAATGCTAAAAACGGCTAGAAATAGCAAAATATTTTCTTAGCAAGTAGTGTACAGTGTATTTTCTTAGCAAGTAGCGAAGTCTAATTTTATTTATTTAGAGACATAAAAGTTCCCATTCCGAAAATGAAACAACTTCAAACTGTAGCCATTTCATTTCGAGTCAAATCTGTCTAGTGGTTAGAACGCTCGCTTACCACACCTTCGATCTACAGTTCGATAGCAGCCGCGGAAATATGGTCCGAGTTTAAACGTAACTTGAAGTTCTTATGATAATAGATGGTAGCACCAAAATTCACAAAATGGTGGAAGATATCTTAACGGGCAAGAAATGACGTCACGATTCACTTTTTCCACATGGGATGTGAATTGCTAAGATATTCTGGATATCATACAGCTATCCATTTATGGACTGTTAAGAGATATTTTGGACGTCCAATTCAAGGACGTACCCAGGGGGGTGGTCCAGGGGGTCCGGACCCCTCCCGAAATTTCAATTTTTGTTAGCAAAATAATAATGATGAAGTCTTTGTGGAAAATTCTCCCTTTTTCACCGTTTGGACCCCCCCCCCGAAATATTTTTCTGGGTACGTCCCTGGTCCAATTAATATTTAAGCTACTTGCATATAGATCTCTTACAGATAGCCTGGACCTATAGATGTTGTCTAATCCTTAGAGAGACCATACCTCAAATCTCTTATAGAGGTCCATTTTATGTTATGTGGAGGATTTTGGACTTCTAATAGATATACTCATTATCCAATTCTGATTCCTTATAGATGACCAATCGATAACTTTGTGTTGTGTGGGAGGGGGGGGGGCACGTTTCCAGCTAAACAAAATCTTTCAAATGCCAGAAGTTTTTGCATATTTTTAGAAGAAAATGGCATTTCGATTTTGGTCTATAATAAAAGTTGAATATGAAGTTATATATTTTAAGGGGACTAAGATTATATTGAATGTAGACATATTTTTGTCAAATTGTTTTTTCTAGCGCTTGTTGTTGTTGCCTCCACACAGGCTTTGTCTTCTAGTTGATCATATAAGTATATGCATCCGTTGCTTTTTCTCTTTATGTTAAAGTTGTGAGTCAGCATTTAATGAAAATGGGGGATTGGGGACTTTATAACTTAATTGGATGGAATGTCAGAATGATTTTCCCATTACAAAACTTCATATTTTTCTTCTTGACATTCTACCCAGACAGCACAGCAAACATGCACCAAGCTGAATTTATCAAGTCCGTAAACTTGAAAATTTCAAGCATGTAAGCTTAATGCAAGCTTGAATCAAGTGTTCTAGTTTACACTTGCCCAGCTTGCATTCAGCTTGACATTTCAAGCTTGAATCAAGCTTGACATAGCAAGCTTAATTTCAAGCTTAAAAAATTTTCCTAATTACACGGGGCGCCGGTCGACGAACCCGCCCCACATATTTTATTTTGCCACGCATTTTCCCCTCTACTCCGAAATTTCGATTTAATTTAATCTGTTTCCATCGAGATTCCGCGCCTAGAATAGAACCCGGGACCTTCGGGTGGGGAGGCGAGCGTCATAACCACTCAGCCAACCTGAGTTGAGCTGATATGACTAAAGTTTGAAGTGACTGTTAGGGTGTTATCACGCCGTTTTCTGGCCAGATTGATAAGTGGCCGATGTGTTATTTGTTTCTTTTATTTTTCCGTGGGATGCATCAAAATTAAAATAATGTTATGTGTGATTTAGAGACTCTACTAATAGGGAAATAAACATAATATAAACTTAACAGCAGCACACGTTTTAAAACTTTCAAAATCGAGACAAACGGCTGCTTTTGAAATCAATTACATAGTATAATTGCATTTTATTTTGAAGAATTTCCATATTTGGAAATATAGAATCTTTTTTTTTTTTATTATTCTATTTTCAAGTACATTTATGATGATAAATTATTTTGTAGCGGCCGGAAACCGCCTCATTCTACCACCCATAAAGGGAAGTATATTAACTAACTAAATTGTGTTAATTATATTAAAATTTATTTTTAGGGCTAATTAATTAGTTAATGGAATTACTAATGTTAATTAGATGTAAATAAAACTAAAACTCCCCTCGTGTTACACTTCAGAGGGGTTTATCCCATTCATCCCTTCCCCTTAGACTTTTCAATGTCCATTCTCTTTCTTGCCTACACTTTCTTGCCTACACTGACTTCTTGCCTACACTGACTGGGCCCCCATCTATGAAATTTGTTTTATTTTTCATAAAATTTTGATATAAAAAAACATTTCAGAACAACATTTGAAATTGGGGGCCCTGGGCAAAGTCCCGATTTGCCCATGAGATAATGAGGCTCTGTTTCCAAGATATATCTTTGAATGCCTTCTGGGCATAAGACCTATCAAAGACCTTTGTAAGGAAACAGCAAACACAGAAGGGAATCTTCACTGTTGGGTCTTTGGAAAGTAGGAAGGGAACAGGTAAGCTGCGAGAGGAGGTTTAAGCCTTGATAGCATCCCTCCTCATATGTAACGACGTAGAATCTGAAGCATTTTTTCATTCTTGACAACAATCTCACAGTTTGAAGTCAGGAGATGCCAATGACATGCATTCTGTCAAAAAAGTTCTAGGAATGGGTCAATAAAACACAAAATGTTTATTATTCATCCAAATTTATTTGATCGCCTTCAAAGTAGGCCCCTTTCAAAATAATACACTTATGCCAACGAATAATCCAATCATCAAAACATTTTTTTTTAAAGCATTTTTTGGAATCGACTTCAGTTCTGCAGCAAATTCTCTTTTATGTCTCTATCAACTGAAAATGGTTGCCTCGAAGTGGTCATTTATGTTATAGAAAGAGAAATAAAGTCGGCTGGAGCAATATCGGGTGAGTACAGTGGTTGTTCGATGGTATTGGTTAAGTTTTGGGTCAGGAATTCGTTTACAATGTGTTTACAATGATAGCCTTGAGAGATCGTGCGTTGCCGTGGTACAGAATCCAAGAGTTTTCTTTCCACAAATCCGGTCTTTTTCGATGAATTCTCTTGCTCAATCAGCCCATAACACTCAGATAATATTCTTTATTTACTGTTTGACCATCTGGTAAGAATTCAAAAGGCACAACACTGCGATCATCAAAGAAAGCAGTCAACATTGCCTTGACTTTGGATCGACTGTGACGAAGTTTTTTTTGGTTTCGGCTCAGTTGGAAGGTGCCATTTCGAAGTTTGTTGATTGGTTTGCATTTCAAACTCATAAACCCAAGTCTTATCACCCGTTACAATGTGTTTTATGAATGCAAAAAAGCATTTGAAATGAACTGACAAAATTGAGCACTGTAAACAAACTAAATGACAGATAACGTTCTAACTTCGCGTCAGTATAGAGGACAGTTGTGCCAACTTGGCAAGAAAAAGAATTTTGACAATCTCTTTAGGCGGTCTTTTTAAATGACCAATTCCTGGTACTTTTAAATGCAGTCAGTTTTCGTAACCTATCCTAATGCACTATGTTTGTTGTGCCGATTCAGAATAACACTTTTATTGCAGATTAAAAACAAAACATTGGAAGCTTCTTTTATGGCTGTTTTAATTTAAATAATAATTTTGAAAGTTTACTCTGTCTTTCAATAGTAATACTTTTTAAGCATAGTACACTTCGTTTTGTATACATATACAAAATCACAAAGCTAATTGAAATCAAATAACTCAAATTCTTGTTTGTTTTAATAATGTTTTGAGTTCATGACATTTCATGTTTGTACTTTCAAAATTTTTAAAACACAATATGAGTTAATAAAGCATACTTATGATGATTTTGTTCAAATTTTAAATGTCCTTTTCTGTAAAAATGAAGGAGTACACAGTGTAGCAATGCAAATCTTAAAAAAAGTTACATTTAATATTTTTTTATGAATACATATGTATATAATTGATTCATCCCTACTTGCTAAAAATACAATCTTGAAAGACCATCCTGGGCACCCATTAACATGTCTGTTTTTGCACCCGATAACCAACTAAGGATTAAGTAATCCTACGTTAATATATCCCACAATAGTTTCAACAGAAGAGACACATCAACCTCTCCCCACCCCAAATACTTCTTTGTACACAATAAGGACCATGTTGCGCTATGATGCAGAGAGACAGATATATCAGGCAGCATCGTAAAGGGACAACATAAGCAGCAAAACGAAAATACAGTTTGAACCATTCAATAATTACAAATTTTTACTCAATTCTTTTCCAGATTGGTCAATGTTAGTCCAATATCAGTGGTGAAATCACGAAGGGTTATTTATTTCCGTGTCAAATGGACGAGTGGCATAACTATAATCTTGAGGCTTGTGACAAATTCATCCGATGGGGCACTCCTTTATTACTGGGAGTTCTAAAACTGAACAATTTTTTTTTTTCTCACATATCATCAAATCTTATAATTTTTGTTTCATTTGTATATGAATTTCCATAGGTAACTTACATTAATTGAATACAAAGCTAAAACTGAAACTCAATTTTGTAATAATAAACGCTATGTGTTTGCACCAGTTTTGGGCTGTGGTCCCCCTCTAGCTGGATGGCTGTGGCATCGTGCTTGTTCTGTCACTGGATTGGAAATTACAGTTAAATTAGTTCTTTTTTAACAAATTTTTAAAAATTGAGAAAAAATAATTTTTTTCAGCATGTTTCGACTTTAAAATTCTACAGAGAAATTATTCATAAAAGTATCCTTTTAAAGACTTGATAAGATAATTCAGAGTCAACAATTTTCTCATTATTACAAAAAAAAAAAAAAATCTGGAGTGACTGCACTCGACTTTCTGAACACTTACAATTAAGATCATGACCCAGCATTTCAATGAATTTTAATGGATGAATCATTCAAACATATATATCAAACTGAAGCTACATCGAATTCACTGTTTAAATGCTAGCGCACCTTCAAGAATTTCCCCCCATAGGCCATCATGTAAAAGAAATAGTTTTTCTGCAGGGCTACGACAAATCTAAGTCCTATGCACACCCAATTAATACCGGTCTTACGATGGTGGTTTATAACCTGTATACCCAATTGGAGCTCCATCGAATGCCCCGTTTAGGAGCTATCGTGTTGACTCACATACATCTCGTAAAAATAGCATAAATGAATTCAGAAGACCTCAAAATGTGCCACTACACCAAAATGTCGAAGTCAAATTTTTTCAGGATGACACTACTTTCCTTACAGGGTACATGCTTGGAAAGTAATAATTGAAAAAGAACAAAAACTTATTATTGATTTTTTAAAGAATAATCTTAAAAATAAATTCTCCATTTGTCTATCTACAGCAGTTAGCTTTCCATGCCTTACAATGCTATTGGCCCATGTGTTTCCCCTCTCACTAAACGTTTCTAAGATAACTAGACAGGTGTTCTTTCTGTATGGGAGTGGTTGGTGTGGGGGAGAGAACACTGAGAGAGAGGTATTCACTTTATGCATTAACCCCTTCTGTTCTAGCTCAAAAAGCATAACTTTACAAAAAAAAATAATAGTAATAATAATAATAATAATCCGATCATGTTTGCTAATCTGTACTCATGGCTTATTTTCACAACAATGAATGCATAAAGTGAGTATGAATTTTGAAAACAATAGTCTCCGTATGTTTACAATTCTTGAAACATTGCATGTGGCACTGCTGCCAAAAATTTGTTTAATCCTCTAATAATAACTTTTATAAAATACTGAATTCTTAAATTAATTACTAAAAAATTGGCAAGTCCCATTATTGTAAAAAAAAAAAACAATAAGTAAACTGTTTAAAATTTAGTAATGTATCATCTATTTAACTAAAATAATACTAATAAAGAAAACAACAAAGTTCCATTATCTTAATAGTAAAATAATAATAAAAATCTTCATTCCACTTTTAAAAATTTATAAATAAATGAGTCTTTACATAATTTCTAATCCATAAAAAATAATAATTACAAAATGACTTGCTGAAAATTGTCAAAAAATTGTAATTGTCAGAAAGTGCCTTTGAGAAAAATTGAATCATCCGAGAAATCTCGAGCAGCATGTTTAAAAAATAATCGCCGATGTTCACTAATCTGTTCCTGTTACTTATCTGTTCTCTGTACCAGTGGATCCACATATAAATCTATGTCCATTCATTGTTCTATCATTGCTGCTGAGAATGGTATTGCAGAAAAATCAGTTTGTGTATAGCTGGTAGTATGAGAAACTCATTTTGCATGTAATCTTCATATACAATATCTAATACTCCCAGGTAATGCTAGGCTACACAACTAGTACTAACCTAATTTCAGAATTTACAATGAGCATCATGACCCAGACATTTGGGAAACTTGTAAAGTGAAGCAATAAGCAAATAAATAAAGTTAATTTTAATACAGTGATATTATTCTTCAAAAGATTTGTCAGAGCGGAAAAATCTTTTCATTTCACCTTAAATTTAAAAAGAGTCCTATGAAAATACTTCTTTGCTTTAACAGGATAGCCACCACTGTCTGGTGGCAATAATAGTAGGTTTAGTATCCCCATAATCATAAAAAAAAGTTGCCAAAATACCATAGCTTTTCTAAATTTTAGCAGCCGAACTAGAAGCATTTTCACCATGGTTTGAAAATATATTATTAATACTGTTTTCTTGTTCTCTCCTACAATATTTAGTGACAATATAAATAGTGTTCTTAGCTATTTAAAGTTAGAAACAAAACTCATTGACCAAGTGCAACTGCATAAACCAAAATTGTAAACTAGAACGATAACGAAAAATGTGAACTAAAATTTAAAAGAAAACAAAAAAAGTGCACAAAATGATATTATATCTGGAACCATTTTTTCTGCTCTGTATGAAATGAGTTTCCTTACATCCTGGTAATACAACAGAATAATTTCATCGTAGGTTTACATGCTGTATAGATATTTTAACTATGTGTATGTTACGGTCAAAGCCCAAAGTTCAGCCAGTTTGCATTTTGGCCAAGAGGTTTGGCTAAAGCCCAAAGTACTTGCAATTAATATTGTATATTCTACTTTGGCTGGCCATTTCGCAAAGTGGCTGGGAATCCTTGGCCAAAGCCCAAAGTGGTAAGAATAGACTGAGCGGTATTTATACAATTGTACTTTTAAAAAAAGAAAAGAAAAAAGAAACAGTTTACAGAAATACTCATTTTAAATACTTCATTTTTAAAAGTGTGTAAAACAATCTGCTCTTGATTTCTTTCTTCCTACTTTGGCCGATCGTCTCAAGCCACTTTGCGAATCGGCCGGCCAAAGCCCAAAATCAAGAAAAGATCAGACATTGGCCGGTAAGTTTAGAGCAACGTTGGCCAAAACGCGAATTGGCTGATTTCGGGCTTTGGCCGTAACATATATACATATATAAAAGAAATAAGGGGCAGAAAGCATCCTATTGTATTTTGCGGATAAAGCTAAAATAACAGCATCACAGGGAAAGAAAATGAACACAGTAGGCTGTTGATCGCCATCTGTTTTGCAAAATCAAAACGAGATGGTGAAAATAATGAAATAATTTCTGCAGTACAATTTTCATAAGTTACGTGACATTTATGCTTATTTCAGCTTAGGGTTACAGTGACTCTCCCCAACTATTTCTCGTCTATGTGTATATATGTACTCTATTAAATAGTTGAAAGGTAGCATGTTCTGCACAGATAACATAAAAATTGTCCATTCTTATGAAATAAAAAGTAAAAGATTTGTTAGGAAAATTTAATATATTTTCAAATATTAAAAATATATTTTATTTTTACAGTTTTTTTTTAAATCATTTTTTTACTTTACAGCTCTGAAAGCATGAACAATTAAGAAAAATTTGCAGTCAGCTTTTGAACAGTTACAGCAGCAAGTATCCCAAAAACTCCTTTGTATACATTATTTACAAAAAATAATCATGCAACATAAAGTTTCTTTGTGGGGATTGCTTTTTTGAAATGACACTCATCTTGTTTGGTACCCTGTGACAGCCGGATATGCTTTTCTAAAATGGCATCATCTCCTCGAACCTGAAAAAAGGATCATGAAAAGTAAAAATTAATAAATAAATCCACAGCAAATGAAATATCATCAACATCTTTGAATGCCAACTACATTTTTATTAATACAGTGAAATACGTTTAACACGAAAATGCTTAACATGAAAAATCAGTTAACACGAAATGACACAACGATCCAGAACGCAAAATATGCAATTTAGTGTATTTTTGTTCTTTTAACACGAAACAAAAATCGTTTAACACGAAAAAAAGTTCATTTTTAATCTTCAGTGGCATGTTTGCGACAAGTCACTAGAACATTTTTGTGGAAAATAAATTTTATTTAAGTTCTGGGAAATGATCTTTCTACCTTTTTTCATCCTAGAAGTATTAATAGCATCATCCATAAGGTCTCTCCCCCTCCCCCTAATGACTAGAATTCTTATCTGCATCAAAGAATCGGTGATTGGTGGGAATGCACTTTAGTTGTTCTCATAGCGGGGCATTCTAATGGAGAAATGAATAAAACTATGGACAATCTTGAACAATTTGTGGACAATATGGCTCTGAAAAATACATTTCAAAAAAAGATAACTGATTTTTTCTCACCAAAATAATATTTTTGTAATTGCTTTTCATCCCAATAAATGCAATCTACTTGTTATTTATCAGGAAATCGATATAAAATATAAGAACATCGAAAATAGGGTGAATTTTGTTCTTTATTTTTTATAAATCTTTTAACACGAAAAAATATTTTGGTCCCATCGGTTTCGTGTTAAACGTTTTTCACTGTACATTGAATTTTATACTCAGCAAAGCTAGTAAACAAGTTAAAATTTTTTATTTGGGAATACCTTATTCCCCCGTACATGATATATATTTCGGTTACACACATAACCATCTTCAGTCGTTTCTGGAACTCTCACTAATGGCGGCTTCCTTTTATATCTCTTCGTTCTTCTTCTTGAAAGTTCGATGAATGACGTCATCCCATGATTGGTCGATTGTATGAAGCGCATCGTTGATACTGCCATCTGTCGTCATTATTTCTAAGCTCTCACGAATGTAGGCATATATACTATTTTTAAAGTTGGCTATTTTTTAAATATTTTTAAAATCAAATCTATCCCCTTTAGCCGAGGGATCCCCTTTAGCCGAGGGATAGCCAATAAACTTTCTAATATCGCCAGTAAAAAGAACTTCCGTATTCCAATTAAACCTAATAAAACAATTTTTCAGCGCATTAGATCGGAAAAAGACCCAATCAACCCCATCGAAACCGCAGGGATCTATAAAATTAATTTTATGTCAAACGATACTACTAAAGAAAATTGCTACATCGGCGTTACAAAAAGGAAAATTAAAGAGCGAAAAAACGAACATTTTCAAGACATTAACCTCCAGAAACAAAGTACCGCTCTGGCCCGTTTTGCTTTGAAAGAGCCCATTACCCTTGATTTTAAAAATATTTAAAAAAAATAGCCAACTTTAAAAATAGTATATATGCCTACATTCGTGAGAGCTTAGAAATAATGACGACAGATGGCAGTATCAACGATGCGCTTCATACAATCGACCAATCATGGGATGACGTCATTCATCGAACTTTCAAGAAGAAGAACGAAGAGATATAAAAGGAAGCCGCCATTAGTGAGAGTTCCAGAAACGGCTGAAGATGGTTATGTGTGTAACCGAAATATATATCATGTACGGGGGAATAAGGTATTCCCAAATAAAAAATTTTAACTAATTAATCCGCTGTATTAAATAATGTTTTATATGTTTTTATTATAGCTAGTAAACAAATTACAGTGAAATCTCTCTGTCATTGTGACTACGGTTTGTTAGTTAAATGTGATATTAGGGGGAGAAAAATACTAATATTTAGTTTGAAAGTGCCAAAGCAATAAAGCTTGAGTTTGAATTAAAAAAATATTTATAGCATTCACACCAATATAAGTTTCTCCAGATTTCAGGATGAATTTAAAATAACCAACAATTCACACTGACCTAGAGCAGTGAGACCTATCAGTCACACATGCTCATATGTGCTGAAAAGCATCTTTCACTTTCACTTAGCATTTTAAACATATAAGATAAACGCAGACAAAACACAAGAAATGGAGGCATACTCACTTTCCAGATACAGTTTCATCAGTAGCCCTTCACAGGCAGTATCAAGAAATGGTCAGACTGTTCAACTGATACAGCAATGAACCCTAAAAGAACAAGAATGATTTATTTTTTTTTAAAGTCAAAATACAGGGTTCATACTCATTTTTCAAAATGAAATTCCCTGAGTTTTCCAGGTGATTTTTCAAGAATTTCCAGGTTATCGCAAAAAAATAAACATAAGACTAAATACTTTTAATTTATATGCCCTATTCTAAGATAATGAAATTATGATAGCACAATGGTAATCAAAATTGTACTCCCCCTCAATTATCACAAAATCAGTGGATTACATTTATATCAAACATGGTTTTAAATTCAATTTCACCTATAAAATATCAGAAATTATGCAACAGCTTTACAGAAGTAAAAAAGAATTTTTGGGACCACTTCACTGATTGATAGTTTCAAGACATGTTTTTTATACTATTGCCAGTACACAAGGCTATTCGTAAAAATTGCCCCATATGCTTTAGAACTAAGTAAATTCCACCAATCCTATGCATAAACAATGAAATATTTAACACTAATAGGAACACACATTCTACATTGTAACCTAGCAAATATCAGCAGAGTTTGTATATACTTGATAATATTACACAATCTAACTTTGTGCACAGTACACAACACAACAGCTCCTCCAACTCAAATGAGAAAAGGGGGCAATCACAAATGCTCAGAACTGCAGAGACAAAATGAGAAGCAAGTGTGCTATTCGTCCTAAGCAGTCTTAAGTGATAGATGATTCATCTTGTATAATCCATTTCCAATTGCATGAGTGCTTCATTAGCGAAGTAGTTGACCCATGAATAGGGTGAAAGCCATAAAAATAAAGAGAGGGGGGGTAAATTTTCTTACAATTCCAGGAATGAAGCTGGATTTTCCAGGTTTTTAAAGCAAAATTACATTTTTCCATGAGATTTCCCCGAGTTTTAAGAGCTAATTTTCAATTCCCTGAGTTTTCCCTGTTTTCCAGGTTTCCCTGAGGGCATAGGAACCCTGAATTACTTTACCGAAATGAAAAATTAATTCTATTGTAAAATGGTAGAATTTAGGAATTTCTCACCAAATATAGAAGATATTTCCAAGCTGGATTTAATTTACAGAACTTTTTTTTTTTTTTCATGCCACTAGGGGCCAAGGCTCCTAGACTCGCTACGCTCACTTTTCGTATGAGGCATTTGGCCCCTAATAAGGCTTATTTGTAAAAAAGGCATCATTTCAACAAACAAAACCCAAAGGTTGGATCAGAGATAGAATGTTACCGAGCTACACATTGCTTGGTTCTTGCATGTTCCTTGGAACATAAAAATTTAAACTTCACACTATTTTAAATCATGTGAAACCCATGGATCACCATGAGGATTAGCCAATTATGGTGATTTTTCATAATTTGGTGACTTGCGTATATGTATAGCTAATAATTAGCTCTAAGAAAACAGTACTTTATACGTTTTCTTTGATAAAAACTACGGAACAGCTGGATAGCTTGCCACCCATGGCGACTTTTCATTATTGGGCGATGGACACAGGCTCACAAGCTATTATTACTGCTCATGTAAGGTTCCTGGAAAACTGTTATACCTATTTTCATATACATAATCCTTTGCAGATTGGCGTATTGAGCACCACGAATTATATCATCTCGCCATGGTGGCAAATATCCAAAGTGTACTATAACTGCTATAATGGCATAGTTAATGCCCTCAAATATTTTTAATGGTAGCCAATACTCCGGCTGGACCGAACCGGCTTTAAAATAATCTGCATTTTGATTATTTTTCATTTTCAAGATACTGGGTTCTAACATTCTGGAACTTGAAGTTCAGATTCACCCTGCTTGGAAAAATACCATTTTGCCAGATCATACCTGATGCCAAGATGGCACTTTTAAAATCCGTTACAATGAGTTGTTCTGCTTTGGAAAAACGAATCATCACTCATTCTAAACTCCTGTTGTCTAAGAGAACTTACTATTTGAAAATTGTCAACTTTGTGTAACACACTTTGAGTTATTTATTTCATATACTTTTTAATTTTGCATAAAATGAGTGTCATTCTACTTCATGTTTGTCAATTTCACGCAATTCTACATACTTGGAATGGCTTTGTTGCAAAGGAATGAATTATTTTATGCCAGGTCTGGCAACCATTATGTTTATTTTTTCAGTTTTTTATTAATATCTTCTAAAATAATTCGATTTTTGAAATTGAAGCCAGCTTATCAGGTTCCTGGGAATTTTCTGAATCTATGGACACATTAGTCGAAACTCAACCCACAGTTTAGGAGGAGATAGCCGAACAAGCTCTTGACAGCGGCCATTACTTTTTTTTAGAATAGATACTTCATGATCCATCACCAGCAGTGGTCAAATTGGCAACTTTCACCATATTATGGATGATAATAAGTAGTTGAAATTCTTAAGAGCCATTTAAGAGTTACCACAAAGCATACATAAATAAGAAAAAATGTAAAAGTCATATAAAAAAATATATACAAGACCTTTTTTGTGTTTCTTTTTAAATATTTTACAAATTAAGTTTATCAATTTTTAAAGGTATGTGCTATACATTTATTATCAGATAAGAACATGGGGAAAATAATATATATATTATAATTATAGACTGCTCATTTCTGCAGATAAGATTACAGTTAAATTATAGGGAGGGGGGGGGAAGAGTTCATCTTACAGGACAAATTTTAAAAAATATATAAAATACTGAAATTTATAAACTAACTATTTAAATTCTTTGTCTTGTTCCAGGGTTGGTGTTTTGTCCACTTTTTTGTAAAAAGTCCAGAACACTGGACAAAATGGACAAAATAAAAATCATTGAATTAAGAGTATTGTTATGATGCATGTTTTGTTATCATGCAAACAAAACTGTGTTCTGACATTTTAACAAAAATAAGAATATATTTTTTAATTATTTATTAAAAGTCATCACATATGAATTATATATAAACCAATAAATTCACATAGAAAAGATAAATCCCATAGTAAAGCAATTAATTTTATGGAATACTTTGCTGAAAAATTAAACTTAACAAAATAAAATAATAAATTAGTTGTCAAATAATTAATTTAATTACACTGTACATGAAAAAGGGGGTTTCTTTTATGATATAGCTTAAACATTTTTATTGAAAATATAAAATAAAAGAATTTTATTTCTGTTTTGGTAGACTTTAATTTCTATATACCATATATAACAATATAATACTGAGAAAATAGTATACACACTTTCACAATTGTACTTTTAAATTAATTATATTTTCTAAAACTTTTGTTGGAGATTAAAAAAATTCCTACATTTAAAAACCAGTCATTTGATGCATACTAAAATCAATTCTGCTTCAAACCTGAATCCCAATCAAAAACTGGAATAAATACTAAAATTCTGAACCAAAACTAAAAAAGGGAAAAATTAACTTACAATTAACTTAATATATCTTCATTCAAGAGCCAATTCTATGATACATACTATAGTCACAGTAAGTTCTCCAAGACGGAATGAAAACATAAATGAAAATTTAAAACAGGAACAATAACTAAAAAATCTGAACCAAAACTAAAAGGTGAACTTATAACTTCTCTGCTCTTTTCCCCGTCATAATGAGTTGCATCAGCAGTGCAGCCGGATGTTTCATTTACTATAGTTAAATGTAGAAAAAAATATATGTTCTTCTCTAAGTCCTAGTGAGTTTCATCAGTCATGGAATCAGATGTTTAAGTACACTTAAAGTGTTGGATTCATTTTTTTTTTCCCCCACAAAAAAAAAAAAAAGAAAAAAGCTAAGATGAGTACAATTCCAGATAAATGTGGTAGAAAAAAAGATCCTATAAGAAAAATTTCAGAAGAATTAATTTAAAATGCTATAATTGTAAGAATGTGCTGTAAAGAGTGCTCATGTAGCATTAGTGCTAAAACACATGGAATATAAAACCATTTTGAAAAATGTCCCAAAAGGCAAAAGTGCAAACAAGATTCTGATGAAAGTATATCAGATGTATCCAGCCCTACTCCATCCTCATCGTATTCCCAGTCTGAGTGTACAACAAGGCAGCCTTCAATAGCATCTCATTTATAGTAAAAAATATCAAAACAGAAAAATCAGAATCGTCATAGTCAAGAATCAGTTAATATCTTTACAAGTGTTTTCATAAACTATAAGTGTGTATGTATGTAGAGGGACAGAAACAAACAGTCTCTGCACTTTTGCTTAAAAATGAATAAAAATAATCAAAATATTTAATCACTGAGTGTTTCTAGTTTACAAATTAAAAGTGAGTAAAAGTGGACAAAATGAACGAAATGGACAAAATGATATTTTGTCATTTTCCAGGTTTTTTCTGGCGTTTTTTTCCACCCCAGACGAAATAGGAAAACCCTGTCTTATTCTGGATCAACATGTATCCGTTTGAATGCATAGTACCTAATTACATTTCTTATAAGCTAGAGAAGCAGACTTGTGTAGAATGGCTACACAAGCCTGCTTCTGTAGCCATTCTACAAAAGTATTTTTTATATCTATCCAAAACTATTCCTTTCCACATAAAGAAGCAATTTCTAATGCCACTATTTTAATAGCATTTTCATACTTCTTATAATTTCTTATCTTTTGAGTAGTAAAAATGCATGCTGAACACAGTTGTTCCATTCTTTCACCTGTCTTATGATTTTTTAGCGTGAAGCTTCCATCCCATTTCCTTTAATCGATTGGTTTCATTATATAAATTTTAAAAAAATTTCCTAAACCAGATCCATCTAAATTATATTGGGTGAGCAGCCCAAATTATTTGGGCACAGCATGAACTTTGTGTAAAATTTCAAAAAATGGATCGAGCTGGTTTTAATGCTAAATGCCTCAATTGAAAGTATTAGAAAAAGGCTTCTGTTAAAAACTTGTTGGAAGGGAAAAGTGTGCCATTTTTTTTTTTTAATGACCCATATACATTGTTGGTGAAATGAAAATCCAGACTTCACGAGTACTAGCTTTTCCTTACCTCTTTGGCTGCATTTTGAAATATAGAGAGGGTGTAAAGAGCCTTTTCAACGCAGTTACCATCTGCATCATTCTCAGCAACACCTTTTAAAAAAGAGAGAAGCATCTTTTAGAAAAGAGACCCTACAATCACCCACACACAACCAAAGAATTAATTTTTTTTTTAAATTGTACTATACAATGATTTGAAAATGGACTAAAAAGTGTAAAATAATTTCTCCTAGTCCCATACAGATTGTCTTAAAAATTTGTGAGGAGAAAAGATGTGCAGGGTGGTTAATACTAAACTTCCCTTACGGACAGGGTTCTACAACTTAAATGGGTGGATGGATTGTAAGCCAGTTTTTACACTATACATGAGATGCATTCAAGGAATTTTGAAAGAAATTTTAGTTTAAAAAATGTCCACCAGGTGGCACTTTGGTAGAAAAATACCAAATTATACAATGAAGAAATGACTAACTCGAAAATAACAATCCATTAAAATTAAGAACAATTATCAATTTATCGAAATTAATAAACAATTTGAACATTTATTCAATGGTTTTTGAACATTTATCAACTAATTTGGGTGATTTCTTGATCTGAATTTCCATGCAAAGAACCACCTAGAGGACATTTTTGGAACTAAACTTTTTTCAAACCTTTCTTGAGTGCATCGCGTGAATAGTTTTATATGTCAAGGTTGGTGGTCCAAAATGTCTACCACGTGGCACTTTGGTGGGAATATACCAAATTAAACAATGAAAAAACGACTAACTCGAAAATAACAATAACAATTATCATTGTGAAAAATGTCCACCAGGTGGCACTTTGGTGGGAAAATACCAAATTAAACAATGGAGAAATCACTAACTCAAAAATAACAATCCATTAAAATTAAGAACAATTATTAATTTATCGAAATTAATAAACAATTTGAACATTTATTCAATGGTTTTTGAACATTTATCAACTAATTTGAGTCATTTCTTGATCTGAATTTCCATGCAGGGAACCACCTAGAGGATATTTTTGGAACTAAACCTTTTTCAAACCTTTCTTGAATGCATCGCATGTATAGTTTTATATGCCAAGGTGGGTGGCCACTGGCTCACCCATTTCAACAAAAGAATGTTATTTATAGAGGAAGTTCAATTATAAACACTCTGTATTCAAAGGGAAAAGACTAATGAAAAGTTTAGGGAGGACAAGTCTCTAGTCCTGTCCCCAACTGAAAATCCTGAGTCAGATTTTTGCTAACCTACAGTATTTGATTTTTAAAAAATATTGCTCTTCATTTTTTGTCTTACTTTGCAACCATTCAATGGAATCCATGACATCATCTACTATTTCTGTGAACAACAAGGAAGGTGGTACAGCGGTCAGTATGGCAGCCAGAGCAAAGATAGCCGATTGACGGACAAACCTGCAAGGAGAAACAGCCTTTCAGTGGCTTTTATCGAAACTATTGCCATGAAATAAAATAGATCATTTTGAAAATAATACAATTGAGAATGTAAAATCCATAGTTTGAGTTAAAATAATGACTGTTAAATATGTGAAAGCTAGAACTTTTAGGAGCTTAACGCACCCATACCTTCATATCTGAGATTTATTTAAAACTTTGATGCCTAATAGATTAAATCTGCAATTTTTATCTATTTGTACAGAACAAATAGAGTAAAGCCAACAGTGTCATGTACACAATATCACACTATAGGGGGGCAACTACAAATTTTCGTGAAAAAAAAAATCTAAAAATTTTTGTAATATACCCTAATGTGTGTGCTTATGTATGTATATATGTGTGTATATGAGTGAACAGGTAAAGTTCTGAATGGTGCATTCGATTGAGCTGAAATTTAGCATATATATTATTGACCACACTTGTATAACCTGCATAGATTATGATGTGTGTAGGACTTAAAGTGTTTGTATAGGGCTAAAAAAAGAATTCTTCTACATCAGAATCAAGTGTATGGAAAACTGAGTGCAAATTATGTGTACATGAATGTAGTAAGTCCGTGTAAATGCTGATATATGAGGGTACTTATGCAAGAGCTATACACAAATGTTATACTCACACATCTTTATGAGATCGAACATCCACCAAAAACTGCAAGAATGCACTGCCCATTTCTCTGCAATGCTTCAAATAAAAAAACAACATGAATGTTCGTGCATATTTTTATGATTAGAAGAAGTTAATATCAATACTTTCAACAAAAATCAAGTGACAGATCTAGATTTAAGAAAGAAAAATAAATCATGCAATAAATGCAAGGATTATGAAACCTTTTCCAAAAAATTTTTTTGCATGTGTCATATGTGTACTTACCATTACCTAGCAAATAGTTTAAGAAAATAGGGCCACTTTAAAAGAACATTTCATTCATAGATGCAAGATTTCATCAATACAAGAGTTATTTTGCATTCGGGGCCTTATCACCCCATGGGCAATTCAAGCATTTGCCAAAGGCCCCTAAATTGTTCTTTAAAAAAATTGCTTTTACTAATAGTTCAAGCTATTTTTTTTTAATTTATCCACAGAGATTCAGGATGACTGTTTAATTATTTTAAAATTCATGAAGTTTTTCCACTGTTTACTAAAATACTGCTGTTTTTTCTTACTCTTCACCATTTATCTTACTTTTAGTATTTATACAAACTGACTCATCATTTGAGTACATTTGACCATATTCTGACTCCATGATTGAAAAATGATGTCCTGTCAATATCTGGATGCGATACAGTAGTGTGAATGCTCTAAAATTTCACATTTCTTTGATCTCAGGTGATTCAACTTAGAAATTAGATTAAAGTGATATAATTCATAAAATTGATTGTGTAAAATCAAGGGGAAAAGCTAATGTTAAGTTTTACATGTAATGCTATGCACTGAAGGAGATTTACCCAAAAAAAATTGATTCATAAAAATGAGATAATACACATGAATTACCTGTTGTTGAGAGATCATGAAAAACAGTAGATTTTTCAGACTTCACATATAGGCTTAAAAACAGGCGAATGTATGTAACAAACACTTTTAACTGTCCATAAAGCGTTCATGAAATGCAGGCAATTTCATTGTACATTTTTAGAAAGTGATTCCATCAACCTTTCAAGTTATTAGGCAAGTTGGAGTGTATAGGCTGATTAATTTTTTATTTTTTACCAACTATGCGAAAAATTCCAGAGCTGGGAATCGGGCCCAGAGCTGGGATGCGCCAGTCTTGGGTTCGATTCCCAGCTCTGGAATTTTTTGCATAGTTGGTAAAAAATAAAAAATTAATCAGCCTATACACTCCAACTTGCCTAATAAATTTCATTGTGTGTTTGAAATACAACCAATATTACCAAAATACATTTTAAGACACACATTAGGGGCAAAGAGGATTTATCAAAAAGGAGGACAGGGTCTATTTTCCTAACATCTACTGGATTCTTTCTCTGTACTTTTTTCTTAACTCCTTCACACTAGGTATTTCTCCCTGCATTGAATATTATGCATAGAATTTCAGAATAAACAATTTAGTATACTATATTATATTTAAGCTTCAGCAGAAAAAAAAACTTCCAGGGGCATAAGCAGTGCTGCAACTACAGTTTACGTAACACAAGGCAAACTTCAATTAACCCTTCGAGGCGCAAACCTTTCCCAATGCTGAAAAAAGGGCAGCCATTGCCATCGCTCGACTTCACTACCAGCAAGAGGGCGGATGATCGAAACGTTCATCGTGTGCCACAGATCTAGAGACCCTTTTTTTGATACAGCTGGCTGTGCGCGAGCACAACCAGCTGTCATCGAAAAAGGGGTCTCTCGATCTGTGGCACACGATGAACGTTTCGATCGTCCGCCCTCTTGCTGGTAGTGAAGTCAAGCGATGGCAACGGCTGTCCTTTTTTCAGCATTGGGCCATCTATCCAGCCGTTCTCGCGTTCTTCCATTTTTCAGCAGATGTCAGTGCAGTTAAAAATAATCGTGACAATTTTTTTACGGGAAATGATGTGCTAAAAAGTAAAGGATTCTCGTGGAGCTATGTCACCCGCAACTATTTTTATAGAAATCAAATCTATTCTTCGTGACTGGCAATAGTCAAAATGTCAGAGTTGGGTGTCCTCATGGCGAGGACACTGCGCGTTAAAGGGTTAAGGAATCTCATCATCATGTACTCAGTGCATATACCTTGTTTGCAACCCCCAAGCAGCAGCCTTGTGAATAGACCATTTCCAAAAACTGCCCCCTCCCCCCCCCCAAAAAAAAAAATGTCAAAATGAACATCAAACCTTCGGTCCTTTTCCCCCATCAACTGTATGATTTTGTCTGCCCTCTTTGCCCCTATCCTCAATTAACACTCATTTTAAATATTTCCAGTAGAATTTCTGCTCTAAGTCTCTCACAATCAGGGAACAGATGAAAAACTTCAATTGGGTTTGGGTGCAAGTGGGTGTTGAGGATACAACAGCTTACTCCATGTTTGAAAAAAGAAAAAAAAAAAAAAAAAAAAAAAAAGCATTTTGGGAAACCTTATGACTGGATAAGCAGATGCCGGAAAAGAGGCAAGGCTTTTTTTTTCCTATGAAGGGCAAGGCACATCCACACTAAAGCAAAAAGGCAGGCAAGGTATGACATCTTTTGGAAAATATCAACCACAAACACTTTTTTCAAATAATACTGTTCAGAGACTATTCTTATGTGTGAATTTGAAAAAGAGCTATAAACATCATGCAAACAATATTGAGCAGGAATCTTAATATAGGAATTTTATAGAGTGATTCATTTTATATAGTGATAGTCAACTGCATCTCACAAGCTAGTGAACTTCCAAAAAATGCAGGATGTTCACACAGATGACTTTAGCAAAGCATCGATGAATACTATTGAACACCAATGATGACAATAGATCAATGCTATATCAGACCCAGTGTTTCATCAGTGGCGGCCTGTGGTCAAAACTGTTAGTGCAGCCGGAAGCATATGAGCCCCCCTTCCTCCGGATAGGAATGAAAAATCTTTGTTATTGAATTCGAAAGCTGGCAGATTAAGCCCTCACTGAGGAAAAAAAAAGAAATTACATAAAAAATGTAAAAGATCCTATTTTACTTCCATAAAATGGACATAAATTTCAACCAGCCGCTCTTACCCTCAAAATTGCATTAATCCGTATCAGATTCGAAGTTTCCTTAGAATTTTCTTTTGTAACGATAACTTGAGAAGAAAAAAAAGAAAACTTAGTTATTTTTTATAAGTCAAATCAATCCTCCTTTCTTTTAAACTTGCGAATCGGTCAGTGATGCCCTCATAAAAAGGCGTTGTTTTAATTCAGATATCAATAAATTTTAAAAGCTCGTTAAAATTTCCCATGTTTAAAGAATTTTCTCGCTCACCATGTCCTCTAAATGCCAGTTCTTGCTTACTTAAAAACAATATTGCTTTGATGGGTCATTGTCCATTCATAAGCGTCTATTCAGGCTTACCTTCTTGATAAATTCAGCAATATAAAGTCGAGAGTTTGCCGAACATATATTCTCCTTACCCCCTCCCTCACTTCTCGAGCCAATCAGTGAGTCGAATTCACAAGTGCTGCCAACGTTTGAAAATCTTTCATGAGCTGAGTCTTAGCTGCGTACCCCCATTATAGCCTATGCCGGAGGGACTGCTTACGTTATCGTTGTCATGGCAACAGTGCTGCCAATTTTCTTATCAGCGCTCTCGGCTGAACCAAACATTTTCCCAATTGAATTGCGGGAAGATTAAAGCGCTTTTTTTCTGAATGAGCAATCCAGCCACAATACAGTTTTTTTTTTTTTTTTTTTTTTTGAGATTTTTTTAATTTATCTTAGGAATTCCATAATTCTAATTTGAATTTAGGAAAATTAGTAGAATAAATTATTTTAAAGTATGTGCTGATAATTTCAAGTGCAGTCCAGCTGTACTTGCTGTATCCCACGAGCCGCCACTGTGTTTCATAGTTTTGAAAATAAAGTTCCCTCCTACAACTCATCTAAAATCTAACTTCACAGAAATGGAAACTTCTGTATGTATAATGGTTCAATTAATTAAAGACTTCTTAAAATAACACAGATAAAAAAGATACTTAAGTGGGTGGGGGGGGTGATATTCAAGAAAAGGGAGGAAACACTTACAAGTGTATTGGATGCAGAGCACATGATGATTCCTAGTGTGTAGATGAATCTCCCGAGGACATAACTGTCCCTGTCTTGCAATTTCAGGATTTTGGAAGCCCTACAAAAGAGTGAATGCAAGTCACGTTAAAACAGGATGAAAACACTTTCCAAAACACAGAAGTGGCTCACATTTGTAAATGTAATAATAAAATAAACTTTCCTAATTTAACCTAATTTAATTTTATGTTATTTGAAAAAGCCTTCTTTAATCTCGGTTACTCTTACTGTAAAGTTTGTTTCTCGGCCATACAAATATTACGCTCAGAGATGATTTTTGAAGTTCCATGAGGAGTAAAATGGTTGATTTAGCAGTATTTGCAGTTTTCTGCAGTTTTGATGCTGCACGCTTTAGAACTCCTGGGTAAGCAGGTGTTTCTCATGTCCTGATTGACAATGTAGTCAACTAATCACATTTGAGAGTAACGCTTTCGCGATCGTGCTGCGCCCTGCCAGCAGGTGTAGTAACTATGGGAGTATTTAAGCAAGAGCACGGAAATTTCGGGAGCTTAGCCTTAGCTTCGAGCTTTAGCTTTTAGACTGCGATGTAAGAAGTAGCCTCGGAGCTAAAAGGTTGCCGGCCTGACTCCTGCCCTCTGTCCGAACGTTGAAATAAACTATTCAACCTAGAAGCCTGGTGTAGTGTTGATCATTTCAACAAAGGACGGCGTAAGGCCATTCCTTACGTAAATATGGATTATCTTTAGCCAATCTTGCAAACTGTTGGTGACAGACAGTTCGGCATTTGCGAGTCATAAAGGCTACTAGGTTTGCTTGGGGACATGCCAAGATTCAGCTAGCAGCTTTAGGAATGCAAACGTTTATGCAAGGTTTGGATATTTTCTAATAGTGCAATAAGGTATAAGTAATATGAAGGATTCTTTTGTCATTTTTAAAAGTTTAATAGTTTTTCCATGATATAACTGAACACATTGACTTGTTTGACAAGTGGGCATTTTAGGCTTTTTTTCTTGGTCACCTAGGGTGCAGATCACATACTTTTTTGATTTTTAAATTTTAAGTTTCTGCTTTAATTCCAAAATTAATACTATTCTTAAATTCTTGCAATGGTTTCAAGTGATACATTTGCAGCTCTTTATTCTGCTAAAATAGCTTTTTCATTGTAGTTAGAATAACCTTTCATACTCTTTTTTGAACTGAGTTAATTTTTTTCTCTAAGCATTTGACACTACTTACCTCGAACATTGAACTTTTCATCCTAAACTAGCTGATCCAATTGTGAAAAATATATGAGATACCAAAACAGATTAGAAATCTGCACATCAATGGCTTGGTATCCTAATGATACTTTTTTTTTTTTTTATCCTATGCCGGACCTAGGCCACAAAGCCATTAGTCCCTTCCGGGCAGCACAATACAGTCCAGCAACATAAGAGAAATTAAAAGCATCTTCTGAAGTATGGCTTGCAACATCTTGAAGTTCTGGGCAAACGTGGAGGTGGGCCTCGGTCATATCTTCCACTCCGCAGAGAGGACACATTGCAATTCGGTGGAGGTGGCACGGCAGATAATCGTGCCTAGTTCTAAGTCTGAAAATTGCAACGACCACAGATCTAGGCAAAGAGGAGGGAATGGGAGATGTCAAAAGAGAGCCCCAAGGCTCTGAACTAACAGTAGTTCTGTAATGGATCCTCCGGCAATGTTTAATATTGTAATTAATAATCCTTTTAATGGTAAGGTACTCAACTGGAGAAGGAGGTTGAGATAAATCTGCACCTCTGTTCGCAAGCCCATCAGCAATATCGTTCCCCGCAATACCGCAATGGCTGAGGACCCACTGCAGGGCAATGTTTTTCCCCTCCTCCAAAAGATGGTGCAAAGCAATTTGGGCTTCATAAATAGGTCTAGACCAGGGATGGGCAAACTACGGCCCGCGGGGCAAACTACGGCCCGCGGGCCAAATCCGGCCCATGCGTGGAATTTTAATTAGCTGGTCCGACAGAAATTGAAAGAATATATATATATATATTTATAGATTATATATCCATATAAAGAATGATGAAGATCGCTTGAAAAAAGTGCATTTTGAGTTCGAACGCAGATTTCAAGATTTCGGTGCCATTCAAACAGAAGTGGATATTTTTACCATGCCTTTCAACATCAATTGTGAAGCAGTGAGGTCAGATTTGCAGCTTGAATTAAATGGGTCGCAATCTAACAATCATCTCAAGCAGTTGTTTCTAAATAGAGTTTTACAAATCATTATCAAAAGTAAGTTTCCCAAATTGAATACCTCACACCCAGAAAATCAGTGCTATGTTTGCTTCATCTTATATATGAGAATAAGTGTTTTCAACTATGAACCTTAGAGAGAATTCTTTCAGAAGTAGACTGACAGGTGAGCATTTAGCCTCGTTCCTTAGAATCGGTGCATCTCACTTCTAACCTCAATATAAGGCACTTTTAAAAATGAAATTGCAATTTCATTCATCTCATTAACATATTTAAATTGTAATACTTGTATATTGTTCATGAAATTTTAGAAAAATGTTTCTTGGCCCACCAAACTTTTTTTTTTTTTCCCCGCGACCATAAAAGTTTGCCCATCCCTGGTCTAGACCAATGATGAGTGTCAGATATCAGAGCATTAATAGTAGCCTGGGAATCTATAAAAATAACAAAATTTGTCTCTTTTGCCAATATCTTCAAGAGCGAGTGTGACGGCAGCCACCTCGCCGTCAAAGTTATTTGCAAACTCCCCAACAGCTCTGCTAATACTAAAATCCTTCGAATAAACCCCAGCTCCCACTTTCGAAGTGCCATTCAAAGCAGATCCATTCGTAAAAATATGAATCCACTCCTGACTCAAGTATCGCTCATTAAATGTGGCGAGGGCAATCATTCTCAGCTCATCGTCCGAGGAAGATTGTTTGCTCACAGGAAGAATTAAGTCCAGATGGTAGAGTGCATTATTTAAATATCTGTGATAAGTGTCAGGATAAAAAGGGGGGGGGGCTCTATTTGAGGTAGGAATACCATACCTACAGGCCAACTCCCTAGTATAGTCAACAAGAGTTTTTTGAGTTTTAAGTCTGAGGTGGGCAGGGGAGTAAAAGGTCCAAAATCCCCAGCATCTAAAAAGTTTCTCTGTTAGCCTTAAAGCAGCACAATGTCTTCTGTCGACTAAAGGTTCCAGACTCGCCTGTAGCTGCAACGCCTCAACAGGAGTAAAGTGTGCACTGCCAGTAATAATTCTTAGAGCATTGTTTTGAACAATGTCTAGCTTTTTTTTTTTTTTAATGGAATCAGAGGCAGTAACTAAAAGTTCTGCTCCGTACTCAAAAGTTGGTCTACTATAAGTCTTATAGGTGTTACACAACCAATCTTGAGTTGCACCCCATTTAACACCTGCCAACCTTTTTAAAAGTTTGTTTCTATTTGTACCTATGTCCACCAAACTGTTTGTATGTCTGTTCCAGCTGAGTCTTGAATCAAGAGTGATTCCAAGATATTTTGCACAGTCCGTCCTGCTCAGCTGTTGTGGATCATAGTACAGTGCAGCCTCTTTAGGTCTGGTGTTCAAAGTAAAGATTTGATAGTTTTGTGTAGGTTAACAGTCATTTCATTTTCATTTGACCATAACCTTAGGTTCTCAAGAGCTCCGTTTAAAGAGCACGGAATGTCCTCAAAGTCTCTATTTGTACTCAATAGGATTAAGTCATCAGCAAAAGCAGGGCTTCAACGTTATCATCACCCGGCATGATTCTATAGATCACATCATTAATCATGATGTTAAAAAGAATCGGGCTAAGAACTGACCCCTGCGGGAGTCCCTGGCAAATCTGTTTACAGGGGGAGTCAAATCCACTAAAATTAGTTTGGATAAAACTTTGCTCCAGAAAAGGCCTGATCCAAACGTACATTTTGCCACAAATCCCAAGGTTAATAATTTTCTTGAGGAGACCCCCTTCTCCAGACTCTGTCAAAGGCCATTTGGAAATCGACAAAAACAGCCACCCTAATGATACTTCAACCAACCACTTGGCCTCTTCAGCCAAGTCAATAAATGAGCAAGCCAAAGTACATTGATGCCAGCATTGATGCCAGCTAAGAAAACTCCCTTTTGCCAGAAAAACAATTTTAAAGTCCTCAATTATTAAAAGTACACTCAGCAGAGGAAAAACACATTACAATTCACAATCTGAAAAAAGATGTATCACAATCAATGTGAATTATCTGAACGTTTTTGCGCAACTATAATACCTTATAGAACTTTAAGAAATGCTCTAGAAATAAATTGAAATAAGATTTTAGACAGAGATTCAAATGACAAAAGTGATTTATGAAATAAATATGTTCTGCATGTAAATCATAGAAATTAATTAAGATTGACTAAAGGCTTTTAATGATATTATGATTGACTTATTGGCTTTTAATGTTATTTTAACTTTTAACTTTAGATTGACTAAAGTTTGAATTTGCTTGTATATAAAGGATTCAACAGAAAGTTTAAAGGAAAAGAACAGAATAAGACAAGTAAAGATTTAACAATAGCTATTGATTTAAAAGAAAATCGGTTTTACCTTGGATGATAACTTCATAATTTTTATGGAAAAGGAAAATGCACACACTAGCATAGTCCTTGCATTTTGGTTTCAATTCTTTATCTGTAGTTTTGAAAAACCAGAAATCATTTTATTTTAATTAAAGGGCTCTTCTTTTTTTAACAACTGATTTAATGTACCATTAAAATGACTGATTAATGACAATGATTTCAATAAACTAATTAAAATCACCCGCATTCCGGTCATAGAAATAAAAATTACAAAATTATCATCCAAGGTAAAGCATCAAGTAATCACTACAATTTGGACAATTGCAAGTGCACCTAGTAAGAAAACAAATAAGAAATTTACAATGTAATGTCTACTCACTTTTCATAAGAATTTAACAGAGGATAAAAAAAGTTCCCCGCAATAGCAGAAAATTTATTTTCTTTTACAGGGAGAGCTTGAGCCTAGAACAATTTAAAAAAAATACACATATACATTTGAGTACTTCAAAAAATGTTGAAGCATGCCACTTGTCAATCTGGCACTTACAAAGATATCATTCTCAAATTTTGCTTACCACCTCATTAGTGTATGCAGCATATTTTACTAATTGAGAATTTTTTTGTATGGGGTGTCAAGTAGTATTGCTTTGTACACAAATTAAAAAAGTAGTATTGCTTTGAAAATGAAAGAGAAGAATTTTTCGCTATATAATGTAGTCTTTTTTTCTTAGCTTATTTTGAACATTTTTTTTTTTCCAATTTACAATGCTCACTTATCTCTAATGGAAGAATTGAAGCATATTACCATCTTTTTGAAACACCCTGTGTATGTGTGTGTGTGTGTGTATATATATATATATATATATATATATATATATATATATACTGTAAATGCCGGCGTATAATGCACACCTATAGTTTTAAACTTCATTTTTTAATTTTTATGTATATCCTCCGTATAACGTGCACCCTTTACTTTGCAATCGCAAACTTGTCCTATGGAATCCAGAAAGTCTTTTAGTTTGGGATATGCTCAGATCCCACTTAACATATAATACAAAGAAATTAATGAAAGAGAGTAACACAGGCATGGCAGTTATTCCAGGCGGATTAACGTCGTTAGTTCAACCTTTAGATGTGTGTATTAATAAACCATTCAAAGGAATTTTAAAACGATTTTGGAATACGTGAATGTTGGAAGGAGGTAAAACATTTACGAAAGGAGGTGAAATGCATCATGCCAGTCTAGAAATAGTGTGTGAGTGGATAATACAAGCATGGGATGAAATTAAACCTGACATAATTAAAAAGTTATTTAAAAAATGTAGTATATCGAACAATCTTGATGGAACGCAAGATAACTATTTATTGATCGATCAGAGTAACAGTGATAGTGAAGATGAAACTGAATTGGGTCATGTGTCTGAAAATAGAACGGAAGATGAATAGGATGAACTTTTTATGCTGTCCAATGATAAAAATCGAAATTCATAAGGTGTGTCATTTCTTTTAAATAAACAAAATTCAGGTACATGTAGAAATCTCATTTTTTATGCTCACATTTTTTATTTCCTTATTTTTAAATTTATCATTTTTATAACCGGCGTATAATGCGCACCCTTCAATTTCGACCTTATTTTTTGTATGAAAAGTGTGCGTTATATGCTGGAATTTACGGTATATATATATACATATGTCACATACACTATAATTGCCCCCCCCCCCTTTTTTTTAAGCAAGTACATTCCAGACGACTTCTGATGTGTCTGAGCGGTGGAAGAGCCATTAATCAGTCAAAATCAATTATGGAGTAGACTTATTTACGGTAAAAAAATCTGTACAATATAAGCAAAAGAAGATTTTGAATGTCTGGACAACATGTGTGTTTTAAAAGAACTGCAAAAAGAGATTGACCCACACCAAGTTCAGGAATTTTAGAATGATTCATTCCACAACATCCCGCTAAGGGATAGCACCAGCTGGTCCAGAAATTCATACCAAAATGCTAATTGCTAGACTGTAGACGTAGGCAGAGACTGTACACATACAATTTTTTAACTAAGCAAAATGAAAAAATAATTCTTTGTAAAGAATTTACACATTCAAGGATTTAAACACACTGTTATTACCGGCACATTTAAACATGGCATGGCATAGACAAAAAGAGTCGCAGAGTTTACCCTTTACACTCCCTTAAACTGTATATTAATTGATGAATAAAAATAAGCAACTCTGTACAAAACACAGATAAAAAGTAATAAAAGCTGGAGAGGATTTCAAAAAATCAATAATCTTCTTTCTCAGCAAAAGATTTGCTGACCCACACAGTCAAGAAAGCAATAAGTGATCGCAAATAAAAACTTATTTACTTCTTGAAACTGTTGTACAGATTTTACTACCATTTATATAGTTACTTTTATTAGTCAAAAACACCAGACTTTTTGAGTGTTTTTTTAATCAAGCAGCTCATTCTCTTTGTTGCAAAGCCTGAATATGCATGGAAGTTAAAACAGGATCTGTAATAATCGACACCAAGGGTGGGCAATAAATTCATCACAAAGCCTATTTTGGTCAATAGCTTGCAATGTCTTAACTTAAAAAATCAATTAGACAACGTCATAAATAAAGCACCCATTTAACCATAGTCAGGATCATCATTATTATCTTGTCACGACATACACCTAACTATGAGTTGGATTCTTCCCTCGTAGCTAATTTTTCGCAGTCATTAACTTTGCCCCGCCTTGAGGTCACTTGAGGTGGAGTTTTAAGGAGGAGCGTCAAGGGGTTCTTGTGATTGGCTAAAAGACCTCCTGATAGCCTCTGGAATCGTTAGCACAGTCGATAACCAAACAACTGGTTCTGCCCAACGATAAACCACCGACGAGCTAACCACTGACGATTTCGGAAACCACCGAAGGAGAATTCCACCCTATGATTCGTGGGATAGACTTAAATTAAGACTTCAAATTAATATTAATAAATTCTAAACCTATCTTTACCTGTAGATAATTTGGTACTTACATATTATACTGCCAACCATTTATTCTAGTAATTTTTTCCCCTAGCTGTGCAGTTAAGTATCAGTAATGTTAAACAGTAACACAATTCTGTGACCAGGGTTGATAACCCTATTTCATTAAATTAGAAAGCCATTTACTAATTTAATACAACATTGTACCCACTGACTTAGAGTACTCCTATGGCAAAAAGTTGATTGCAATCCATTCTCAAGATGAAAAGTAGATCTTAACCACATGAAAGTCGGCCACCTCTGATCTACACAAAATGTGTCTACAGTACCTTAGTATAGTGCTTGGTCTTGGCTTGAAGTCTTTCGTGAATGATGATCTGCCACTCGGGTTGTTCTTTGGAATTTTCCTTGGATCGAGCCTCGGGCGATGGCAGGCCGATGCCTTGGGAAGACAACAAAATACTGGATGCAGATAGCACCTGAGAAATTCACAAAACAATCACACTCAAACCTCGTAATCTCTAAAGCAAAATATTTTACAATGGGAAGCAATGCACTTACACATCGCATTTGGCTGAAAATATTCTGCAAATGAATATGTATAAAAAATATAGACGAATATGCAGAGAAAAATTAATACGTCATTCTTATACAGATCAGGGATCGATGCAGATGAAATTTGGGTCTGCTTTATGACCCTTTCACAAATTAACAATTGATTAAAATGGCCCCTTCCCAAAATTATAATTGATTAAAATGGCTCCTTCACAAAAATACAATCGATTAAAACAACCCTTCATTGGCACAATTCACTGTATATTTTAATTTGTTTTATAAATCATTTTACGAAAAAAGAGACTTTTACAAAAAAGGATATCGAAATTCACAACAATAAACAGTTTTCACAAAAATGGGGCCCTGAAAAAAATTCCTGGATCGACCCCTGCAGATATTTATATAAGTCAACTGATTTAAAGTCAAGTTTCTGCAATTTTAGGGAAATGAAAATTTTAACAATTTGTTACAAACAATTGAACTGCTTTAATATTTCTTTTTTGTGCAGATAAAATTAGCTGTTTCTGTATTTTAACATTTTAGTTTTTTGTAAATAATATCAAATGGTGATGAATTGTTAATTATAGCTCATTTTAATAATTTTTACTGACCATAATACTTAATTTGAGCTAACATTTTTCTTATAGTTTAGGATTAGTGGATTAAGGTATATATATATATATATACACTACTGGCCAAAAGTATTGCAAATTTGAGAAATCTAACTATTGTTTCAAGAATAAGCCCAGAAAAAAAATGGACAGGAAATTTGCCAGATTTAAATATTTTTGAGAATTTATGTAGTATCATTGGAAAGAATACATCTGAAAATCACCCAAAAACAAAATGAGAGCTTCAGGAACCCATAATTTAAGTGGGCACCCTGAAACACCGAAGGAAGTGTTGTAAAACATTCTGTATTCCATATCTAAAAGACTGGCTGTTGTGATCCAAGTCAAGGCTACTCAGCAACATAATAAAGGATCTCGATTTCAATTGCATTTATTTATTATCCTCTTTTTGCAGAATAACTTGAAATGAATTCTTTATTTAATTTTATTCTGGCGAGCCAAAATGGATTATGATTTCTATAATAACCTATATATTTTTTATGCTATTTTTTTAATAAATTAAATAATTATTTTTGTTCTTTAACTGAATGCTATCCTGTCTTTGAAGTCATTCATTTAACACGTTGGCATTAAAAAATATCCATTATATTGATTTTTAATTTTGACGGGGGAGAGGGGACTTCATCTTGAAAAGGGATAAATTTCTGAAACTTGCAATACTTTTGGCCAGTAGTTATAACAAAATGCTAGGAATTAAACTCTTTAACAAGCAACTCATGAAGACTTTTTAAAAATTGGATCCATGCACATACTCTATTTTCTTTCAGCAATTATAGACTCTTTAGCTGGCATATGTAGGGAAGATTTCAATTTTTTCCATGCACATTTTTTTTTTTTACATTTCCCAAAAGAGTTTATGATTTTGGTTCTTGTTTATGCTGTACATGCAAATAAAAAAATTCATTCAAAAGCAATGAACAAACAACCAGAGATGCCAACCCTTAGTGAGACTAAGTAGCAACTGTGAATATTTTCAGTAGTTTTTGATGTTTGTCCGCAGCAAAATTTTAGTTTTTCTTCCCCCCCCCCTAAACTATTTAAAAATGTAAAATTGTATCCTAATCCCCATTAAAAAAAAACATAAAGAGGTAAAAACTTCTGATGCAGCATTTTATTTTATGGCTATGAATTCTAAATATGGGTCTTAAAAATATGATATAAAATTTTGAGTGATGCCCTGGTGTGACTTTGAAAGATTTATTTTAAATTCGAATGCAGTTATTTTTGTTTTATTTCCTAAAGAAAGTGTAAACTTTCAAAGGATGCTTTTAATAAGCAATTACACAGTCAAATATATCACACTTTCACTGAGCCTATATTATGTATTCAAATGAATCTATTTCAATAATTTAATTTATCTTTTGCATCATGCTATCCAAAAAGAGCACTGGTATTTGAATACATTCCACTTAATTTGAATACTAGGACACAAAGTAAACATTTACGTAAATTTTACTTGCCCTTTTGGGTAGCGTGACGCAAAAGATAAATTAAATTACAGAAATTAATTCATTTGAATACATAATATAGGCTCAGTGAAAGCGTGATATATTTGACAGTGTAATTGATAATTAAAAGCATCACTTGAAAGTGTAAATTTGCTTTGGGAAATTAACCAAAAGTAATTGCACTGGAATTTAAAATAAATCTTAGTCGCCCCAGGGCATCACTCAAAATTTCATATCATTATTTTTAAGACCCATATTTAGAATTCATAGCTATAAAGTAAAATGCTGCATCACAAACTTTTAACCTGATAAGGTTTTTTTTTATGGGAATATCATTACTTTTTAGGGATATGATCAGAAGATAATAAATTAGATTGACGGCCAAATTTCAGAAGTTTGATCAACACTAAGTTAGGAAAATAAATATACAAATCTGTTTTCATGCAGTATCAGAGTATTTGATTAAAAAAGATACAACAAGCTCTTTATAACAGAAGATTGCATAGGCACGCCCACGGAGGGTGTTATGGCAGCTCAAGCCCCCCTGAAGGGGGGGAATTAGAAATGAAAAGCATTAAAATGCTTTTCAATGCTTGCCCCTAATGAATTAAATTTTTCCTTTTTAAAATTTGTCTTTAAATTATTTCTAAAGTACTTTTTACAAAAAAATATGTTGGTGTTTAAATAAATACTTACAGTTAGTGTACGAAACGCAGTTAAAATCTGTTTCAATGATACTGAAAAAATCGGACAATTATTGGACTAAAATGATTATGCATGTTGTTCTATGGCCAAGTCAAGTGGCACAGAATATTTTGACGTTTATAAGAGAGTTTTAACTATAATTGAGACACTAAAGCAGAGTTCAGCAGAATTTGTAGTCCAGCCCTAAAACTAAAATCCTGAGTGTGCCACTGGAAGATTATATGTTTTTGTTACAATTTATTCCCTGGAGAATCAAACAGTAGGACTAGATAAAAACTTCGTATATATTACTCAATTTTTAATATTTTAACTAAATAATGCTGATTGAAAAAAAAAAATGTTAATGCTACTTGAAAGTACTAATGTTATGCTACTTCAATGAAGTTTAGAACAGGGTGTCCACAAATGGAGGTAAAAATAGTATCATTAATAGCCAGACCGACATAAAAAAGTCGTCGTTTTAGTAGCCATTTTCTTAATTTTGGTTACCAAAAATAAAGCATTTTTGCATTATTTTGTAGTTTAAACAAAAAAAAAAAAACCTACTTCACTTAACTTCAGTTAAAAAGGAATGAATAAAATAAGAAATTAAAAAACTACATTCGTTATACAACAGAGCATATAGTACATTCATTTTTATAGTACAATTAAAAAAAAAAAAAAAAACAGGGCCTGATACAACTCATCACAAGAGCCTGGGAAATATATGTAAAGTGCAGACCACTTACATTTTATTCTGAACAAACATGCACATTATATTTTACAACATGTATGTGACAGTGACCGGCCAACCGGGAAATTTCCCGTTGGGCATATCCGGCCTGAAAAAAAAAATTAAAAGAACAGATTAAACGGTTTGATGAAAGATCAATAGCAACTTTTAAAAGAAAAGGGAGTTCACAAAATGAAATCTGATTTTCAAATTAGTCACCTGGATTAAGCTACAAGAAGTCAAAAACTTGAAAATAGTATGAAAATGACAAGTTTTCATTCAAAAAAGTCGCCCTATGTTTAAATTAGTAGCAAAAGTCATCAATGAACAACCTGCTAAACAGGGTTCGTTGATTTAAATCAGCTTGATTAAAATCACGATTTAAATCAAGGGATTTTTTTTTTTTAATCAGTGATTAAAATCATTTTTCAAAAATGGATTTTGTATTGATAGAATGTATTCTAAATAAAAATCTTCCAGAACTCAAATGAAATTAATTTCTTATAATAGCATGAGATGGCACTAGAATTATTTCAGATTTTAGAACACGCTTGTTTAGGATTCCGTGTTCAGAGAGCTATTGCTAAAGTACAAGGATAATGGCAGGAAGGAAGAAAGATAATATTTGGATGTACTTATGAAGACCAGACAGTTTCTGGAAAAGGTGTTAAAGCCAAATGCAAGAACTGTGGAAAAGTTAGGATGGGATTAGTAGCCAGAATGAAAGCACATGTAGATAAAAGTTTCTCCTTTGACAGAAATGATATTAATAGTGATCAACCTCAAGAAACAATTGAGAACAATTTAACTTGTAAAAAATCTGAGGCAGCCAAACCTATGAAAAGAAAAATCAGTGAGATAGAAAATGATGTTGGTGTTCTTAAGAACAGCATGAATGATTATGTCATAAAGACCACTCAAACTCAAAAGCAAATATTAGATGAGGAAGTGGCAAGATATATTTATACCACCCATTCTGCTTTTCATCAGGTTAAAATCATCCCCAATTTAAAAAGATGATTTCTGCTTTAAGGCCAGGGTATACTGCTCCAAATAAAGTAGAAATAGGTGGAGCATTACTTGATAATATATATGATCAAGAGAAATAAAAATGTTCCAAACACCTAAATGGACAAATTGTTAACTTTAGTATAGATGGATGGTCAAATGTTCATAATGAATCAATATTATGTGCTGTAGTTTGTTGTCTTGCATGTTAAATTTGATTTGAATAGTCATGTTTGTTTCATATTAAAATTTGTTTATCTATGCACTTATTATAATAATAGCTAAAATAGCATAAAATATATTTTATATAGATTGTTTAAAATGTCATACTACTTTTATAATATGCAAAATAAATTCATATTAGGAATTTTTAAAACATCTTTAAAAAAATCCAATTTTTTCTATTTTTTTAAAAAAATAAAAAAAAAATCATGAACCCTGCTGCTAAATATATAATAAAGTTATTGTTAATGGGACAATTTTCTTTTTCTAAAAATAGATGGCACCAAAATTGTATACTTTTCTTACTCTACCATTTGATATAACTAATTCTATATTTTTAATCCCTACAGAAACAAGTTTATCACTGTTTATTGTACATATAAATTCATAAACTGGCTACGGCTGATCGGCGTATAACTCTTTCGTGAAACCAGTTGGCCTTGTCTTATCACAGATAGGATTGAAGTTGTTTTCATTGTTATTATGCAGGAGTTAAATAGTCCCCTTTTTAAACTGGATTAAATTTTTGAAAAAGAGTTTTCCTAAATAAATCGACAATGTCAGTCACCGATAAAAATTATACATTATTTTTTTTTAAATCGTTAATGCAGATTCCGAGATAAAAAGAGGTCACTTCGCAGCTAGCGAGGCTTGTAAACAAAATCAGAATAGAGAAAAGCGCAAAGTCTGAGGGGGGGGGGATGAGAGAAGAGAGGCACCAGAGAAGTCCAGACTCAACACTTTTTCTCTTCAGCCAGTGCTGATTAATTTCGGTACCGATTGCATTCTATTATTGTTTCAGGCTTTGGGTGTTGTGCAATGACTCTTGGAGCTTTTTTTTTAATCATCAATAGAAAAAGAATTTAGCTCAAAAAGTTATAGAAAATCATTAAAAGCAGATAAAAACACATTAAAATCCATCAGTAGCACTTTTAGTGGCAGCCACTACTTTTCTCAGCTCTGGTCTCAAAATGCCTTGCTCTCTTCCTCAGTATGGAGTTCCATCCAGGATCTATCCGCGCATGCATCATGTTATTTATAGCACCATCTGTTGTTATAATCTGCAAAGCCTCCATGTTTAGGGCATAATAGTTATTTTTGTAATTGGAGAGTTTTTGGCTATTATTAAAGTCGAATTCTATGGGGTGTTCTTGGGCTATTTTTGAGAGGGCAGTACTGGGTTTATGGAATTTAATGTCATTGTGGTGTTCCTTTTTTCGGTCTTTGATTTTCCTTTTAGTCATACCAATATAGCAGCCTGATTTATTAGAACTATTATCTGTAAAGTTTATTTTATAAATGCCGGCGGTTAAATCAGGAGCAATAGGGTCTTTATCACTGCGAATGCGTTTGAAAATATTTTGATTAGGTTTTATGGGTATTTTAATATTTTTCTTAGCAGCTTCATTTGTTATTTTTAATGTATATTTTTACGTAAATTTAAATCAATTTATATTTAAATTTACGTAAAAATATATGCTTTTTCGGTAGAAAAAAAAAATTTCAAAAAGATTCCATAGAAGCTACGGAGAATCCATAGTAGTTGGCATCTCTGAACAACTCATATTAAAAAAGTGTGACCTTCTGCTGTGTTGTGAAGATTTTTTTAAGGGAGGGGGGGAATTTTTAGAAGTAAAAATGCAAAAGGTGCAAAATACAGTATAATGCAAGAGCAATTAGGAATAAAATTAGCAGGGATAGTTATCACAGGCAGATATAATCCATAAAATAAAGCAGTGTTTCCCAACCACTGGTCCACGAGACCTTACTACCAGTCCACATATATCAAATTTATTAAAAAATAATCAGCGGCAAATGCTACTTTAACTAAAAATTACATTAATATAACACTTGATTTAATAAATAAAGTGAATTCTTTATATGTATAATATTTATTGTTGCAAGATGCTGGTTCCCAAAATATTTTTCCTATTTTTGCCAGTCTGCAGATGTAAAAAGGTTGTGAAACACTGAAACAGAGATATCGTTTTTTTTTTTTAATTGTTGTGTTTTTATTCAAAGAAATACCATAATTTCTGCTATAATTCTTCAGCAAAATTACTCTATTTAACCTAGTCCTTGCCAGTGTTGCATTTTTTCAGCATTAATTTCTACAAATTTTAGTATTAAACAAGGATAATACATTTGAAAAACTTATCGCAGAACTTTTCAAACCTTTCTAAATAATACTATTAATTTGTTTTCAAGGAATTGGTAACTGTATACTAAAAAATATATTAAATGAATCATGCAAAAAAAAAGAAGCAGTAGCAGGGAATGGGATTCTCTATGTTCTAAATGTTCTAAAAGCAGGACAGAAAATGTTCTAAAAGCAGGGCTTTAAATAAATAAATTGCTTTTAATGTAATTTTTAATTTAAGCTGCCGCAAAGGATAGCCAAAAAATGTAGACAAGTCAAAAAAAATTATATTTTCAAAAAATCAGGAAATTTTAGAAAAATTCCCTGCAGTGATGATATGCCAAATTGTTTATGTCAATGTAATGAATAGTCACCTCTAAAATATCTAAGCGTTGACGAATAGTGTATTCTCGTTCCGTAAATTGAGACAGAAGGTAACTGGAAACCTGAAAAGTAGAGCAAAAAGAAGCAATTAGAATAACATTGACAGTAAGGGAGGAGGTAACAAGCGAAAAGGGTTGACTCACAGTCATTGGCGCACCCACAGAGGGGGCTATGGGGGCTAAAGCCCCCCCTAAAGCTGGAGAATCAGATGAGAAAAGCTTCAAAAATTTAAAATCGTCACTTATAAACTAATGTTTCATTTTTAAAAAATTACCTTCAAATAATTTTTTAAATATTTTTTACTAAGTGACATTAGTTTTTAAATAAATACTTGCTGTCAGTGTAGGAAATACAGTTAAACTTGGTTACAACATCATTGAATAGATGAGGTAATTTATGACTGTATAATGATTTATGTAGATAGTGGGCTTGTGTGTTCTATGGGAAAGTGGTACAGAATACTTTGACATTAAAAAAAAGTTATAACCGTATAAGTCTCTATAGCCAAGTTCAGCAGTATTTCAAACTCCACCCCCCCCCCATGTAAACTAAAATCCTGGGTGCGCCACTGCTCACAGTACAGCATCATGCAATTATAATTATGAAATGCAATATAATATATTATTACTTTATATTATACAAGTGGTTATCAAAATAATGGAGATACTCTAAGTTTATAAGAAATGAGCCATTTTTATCTTTCTTGTTCCATTAAAGCACTTCTTCAGAATTGAAACCTATATTAACACTGTCTACTAAAATCGTTTTACAATCTTCAGGCACATCTAACTATACCCCACCTTTATTAACACTAATACACAATACTATTGACATTAAATAAGCAGTTGGTTTTGGCAACCTCTCGTCAAATTTAGAAGATTTTGCCAATCGGGGTCCAGTTTTGGAGATTCATTTTTTGAGTGCCAAAAATGGTGACAAATCACCAAAAACAGCCAACTTTAGTGAATTTTGATTTTAATACCTGATATTAATACCTCATCGCTATCTCGAAACCTTTGAAAAGTGATTTGCCATTTTGCCGCCCTGACAAAAATATTTGTCTGAAATGAATAGCACTCAAGTACTAAAAGAGAAAACAGAAAATAAAGATTATAATTTTAAAAACTATAAAAATTCTGTCACTTAAATTTTCAAATTTGTGTAAAATGTTAGCCACATAAAAAAGCACATCTTACAGTCAAAGGACACTGCACAGTGAGGGCGACCAGTATCTTGTGCCTCAGGGCATCAAAGTTGGGTACAGCGCCCTCGTCCATCAAATGCAAGGTGATCTTGGTCATTTCTTCTGCAACCTAAACGGACAACAGGACCAGAAAAAAAGTAACATTAGCATATTAAAAAATGACACATTTTGTTAAGTATTTCAATAACTAAAACATTTTTTGACATGTCTCTACTACTAAATAGCAAAGAAATAGAACAATTCAGAAGACTTTGAATGAACATATAGGCTACTTTTCAACCCTAGAAAAAACACTGTTCCCTGATTTTTGTGCAGGTGTCGTAGGATGGTGCTATTTACTGCAGACGAAAGCAATATTAGCACTGTAGTAATGTTACAGTTGCAATCATTATACTTAAATAATTTTGTTTAAAATTTTATATTTTTAATCGATAATCAATATAGTAATTTTTTAACCCTTTGAGGCGCAACCCTTTCCCAAGGCTGAAAAAAAGGACAGCTGTTGCCATCGCTCGACTTAACGACCAGCAAGATGGCAGACAAACGAAACGTTCATCGCATGCCACAGATCGAGAGACCCTTTTTTGACGACAGCTGGCTGTGCATCCAGCTGTTCTCCCATTCTTATTTTTCAGCAGATGTCAGTGCTGTTAAAAAGAATCGTTATCATTTTTTTATGGGAATGACATGCTAAAAAGTAAAGGATTCTCATGGAGCTCTGTCACACGCAATTATTTTTATAGAAATCAAATCTATTCTTCGTGACTGGCAACAGTCAAAACATCAGAGTTGGGTGTTCCCAGAGCGGGATCACTGAGCGTTAAAGGGTTAACTCTAATATATTATTCATTTCAAACAGGGTGGGGAAAAAAATCTGATTTTTTTAATTTAAGGGTGTATGTCGAAAAAAAAAAACCTCTGTTTTTAGTCTTGGTACACAAATTGAAATAAACTAATACCAGCAGGGTCTCCAAAAAATTCCAGAGGGTTCTTCATAAGCTCCTTTACACACAGCGGGATCACTGCGCGTTAAAGGATTGAATGGAATATTTAAAAGTTAACTTTAAAATGCTTAAGTAAATACAGCCTCATACAGCAAAATTATATTTGTGGTTAGAAATGTTAAAAACTCATAGATATCAAAAATATGTGTATTTGTGAAGAACAAAAGTGATCAGTGATTCCATGATAGATACCAGCAGACAATTTTTTTCGGCAAATGATGCCCTAGCACCTAATGCATCCAGGCAATGCCAAGCTGTGAACTAGTCATTAATAACTTTCTAATGCACATGCTAACTGTTTTGCTTTAATAGAAAATTTGTATTTTTATGCATGTTTCTTTCATAACACCGGTCAACACGATTTTTGGGTCTGGTTTCTACATGTTCAATTTTAGTTTCTCCTACGCCAAAACTAAGGAAAATAGCATTTTTTCTTATGAAAGTTTGCTTTTGTAGAAATTAAAGCAATTTTTCCATTTTTGGCAAAAATCACTGATTTTTATATTTTTTTTATAATTCCACTCTAAATTATGATCGGAAAAGTTTTTGCTGGATATAAAAGTCTTTTTTATTCAAGATTTGTGATAAAATATAACATATAAATGTAAAATAATTATTTTATTGAGTATTCTTGTTACGTAAATCATAATTTTTTCAGACACAATCCATTACAGTTTTTAGTATATTACTTTGCATCATTGTGTTGATAAAATAAAAATATTACATACAATATTATTATAATAAATACAGTTTACTTTCGGGTTAATCAAAGTGCTGCCATCTTTCGTTTATGAAATAACTTAAAATACACTTATGTCTAGAGGCAATTATTCAAAAACAAGATAGACTATTACGCTATCGATTCACAAAAGAAAAGGAGATATTTTAAACATTATGAAGTATGTAACTAAGAAAAATCACTTAAATACAACTGTAGATACCAGCTAAACAAACTTATTAAATAAAATTGATGCCAATGTAACTATGAATAAGCATGAAACAAATTAGAGTATTTTTTTTTTTTTTTTTTAATAATAGGGCCTACGGATACTCTACACAAAAATGCACAAACTTAGAAATTACCAAAACATATAATGCATACATTGCAACAAAATGCACTACAACATGTACCATAAAACTTATGAAGAAAAATACTATTATAAAAGTAATTGGTCACCGTAAGACGAAAGACACTGCAGTAATGTGGTATACGAAAGCTATTAAAATATTATTTCCCATGAATGTGAAAAGCAGATAATAAAAATAATGAACAGAACTGAACGATCAGCGCCGAAAACGGACATTAAGAAGAGCCGTAACTCAAGTATTAATCGTAACAAAGCGGACAAAATCAACATATATTGGACTCGGAATGTGCTTCGGTATAGGTAGCAAACAGATCAACAAAGATGGTCAACGGCACCATTTACTATAGCGTAAACTCGGGCGTTGCAAGAGCGACCAAGGAGACGCTATAATTGACCTATGATCAGGCTAGCCGCAGCACATGGCGTTGTGAAAAAGTCCTACGAGAAATACAACGTTCGGTGACCACAAAAGATATGAAAAGAAAGGAAACCAAAGACTTACCCCAGCAGTAGTTCAGGGCTTGAAGATCGTCCGTGAGAGAGAAGGGAAACACACATGAAAGAGAAACACTCTAACTAGACTGACTAACAGGAGAATTTTATTCACTGGCAGAATGCACGGTACATTAACATTAATACAAAAGAACATTTAATGGGGTCTATTCAAGACGGAGATAGATTATATAGCGTATTTCAAAAGGGCAAAATGGCGCACACGCCATGTAATTCGGTCAAATACTACAGAAAAAGGGGAGCTTGCAACCATTGTGTTTTTTTGAAAAATTAAACCGAAGTAATTTAACAAGGAGGGGATGTCTTATTTGCCCAATGGAGACTTATTCGGTCCTGAAACATTTTACTACGGTACTGTTCCTGCCGCCTCCAGCAAAAGGCCACGTTGTTCGTGTTGGGGAGCGCTTCCTTAGCGCGTCGAACTTATGGGGTGAAAAAAGGTGAAGTGAAGTCTCGCTCTTTCCAGACGGCTCGCCATCGCTAATTTTTCTCGGCAACCCCGGGCACACGTCACAGGCAGGGAGGAGAAAGCGCCGCGATTGGTTCAAAGGTAAGCGCGGGCAGAAAACCCCTGACGTCATCCGGGGAATGATGAAATATTTTGCCGCGGAGGAGATGGCCGGATTGCCAGTGGCGCTTATGATCCTCATTATGAAGAGTTGGCGAGATGCACGAAAATCGCAGTGACTGTTGAAGAAGAAACACGTGGTGCAAGCGTGCCGCCATATTGGAAGCACACAAAAAAACTGGCTAGCCGGGGAAAACCTTTTAAAAAGGAAAAGGGGAAAGAACCAGGAGTACACACATTGTAAAAATTAATACTTATGAAAGAAAATGCAAAACAGGAATACATGTGATATTTCCATCACACTGCCATCTTTCGTTTATGAAATAACTTAAAACTTTAAAAACTAAAAATGAAAATTTAAGTGTTTTTCAATGTCTAGAATCAGAATTTAAGCATGAGAACAGAAACCCCCAATTTTTTAAATTTTTTTTGGCCAGTGCAGGGTTAGAAATTAAGATATTAAAGTGGGATGCCAATGGCACCCAGCTATTTTATCTTAGTTGCAAAATGATCTACTTGGGCATCATTTTGAAATTATGTAGTGTAGTCATTCAAATATCAAATCATAATAGCCAAGTACGAATACTAATTAAAGTTTGTTTACTAAATATATACATGTGAAAGTAGGAAAGTATACTCAGAAAGTATACAGAATGTTAAATGCTGGAAAATGCTGCTAACGAATTAATAATAATAAAGAATTACTGCAATATTCAAAAGAAAAAATTTGGAGCTGCAAAATACTGTTCTTTTATAAAATTCTTCATCCTATGCAGGCTCTCTGTGCCATCCATATGTGCAAGGTCATATGGCATGCGCCATCGCCAAGCTAAAAATGCACTGAGCTCTACCCTTAAAGGGTAAAAAACTAAAGGAAACAAGCAAACAAAAGAAACCCAGGGGAAAAAATAATTTTACTGAAAAAAATAAATAAATAAACAAATGTAACATTTCATTATAGTTATGGCAAAAACAGAGCCTGACTATCACATTTGTAAGCGAGGCACTAACCTGGGGTCTCAAAATCAGATAAATGACCCTATATAAATGAGATTTCTGATAATAATGACTTATTCCATGTCATTCTGAATAGGTAATAGGGTTTGAAGGGTGATGGGTGATAAACCTTCTGTAAAATTCCGAATGTGTCCAGTATGTTATAGCGATTGCCGTTGATCAGTATACTTTGCTAAGAATTTTTTTTTTAAAGTTAGGCGTCAAAAATGACAACCAGGTATTATTTCATGGTCGTCAAACTTAAATTTCTGGGTCCAAAATACGACTAACGACCACTTATTTCTAACCCTGGGCTGGTGTAATCGTTTATATAATCTTTTAAGTATGCTCAATTAAAATACTTTAATAAAAGATAAAAATATACCACCTCTTCCGCTGCATAAGGATTGGCCTTGATCAGTTCTTCTGCATATTTCAGGCACTGCTCCTTCCATTCTCCGTCTTTCTGCTCCAGCAGTCCCATCATGCAATCCCGCAAGTACAAAGGGCGTCGTTTTGTCTGCGATTCAGGAATGTCATTGGACAGATCGTAGGGCTCCAAGTCGTCCTCGCTGTTCCAATAAACAAACACAATTTCAAAATAAGTAAGCCCGCATTGAGACAAGGCAGAGAGACACATTTCTGCAGAAATAAAAACATGCACTCCCTCCAGCATGCACAATTCAATAGAGAGAGCAATATCCAGAAAATCTAATCATTACTGCAAGCATAAATGACAAGCAAAAATATGTGTAATATTTATTTTATCAGGGTTTTTACAGATTTCCCAGCTTTTGCTTCCCTGACATCTATCATGCTCTTCCCTGACTTTTTATCTAGCGTGCTTTCCCTAATTTTGCATTTCTATTTTTAATATTACATCCTTTAATTAATAACTTTCTACATATTTTGCAAATAATAATAATAATAATAAAATCAATATACACAAAAATATTATTGGACATAACTGGATTCTAACAAAAACCATGTTTGATAATAATTTAGGATAAAATTAAGCATATTTCAACTGAACAAGATATGTTAATAAAAGACACATTTTAAAATTATTGATAAGGTTAAATAAGAAAATGAAAATAAAACAATTTCCACAATTAGGTTCAAAGAGGAAGTATTTTCTTTTTTGCTGCAAAATTCAAATAGTCTTGCATTTCCCTGACCTTTCTTCAATTTCTTCAAATTTCCCTGACTTTTTTCCCAAATCCCTGACTTTCCCTGACCAAAACTCATTTCGCTGACTTTCCCTGATATTCCCTGACTTTCCAGGTCTGTAGAAACCCTGTTTATATTATTTCTTTAAAAAAAAAAGAACAACTATAAATTCCTTCACTATAATAACATCACAGTAATTCTTAATCCCGATACCCTCAAAGATTGTCCCGAGTATTGTTTAGGTGCTCATAAGAATGGAAGAACTATGTTATATTTTGTCATGGATGTCATCAGAACTTGCAAAAATTAATATGGGACCCCTTTAAGGTATCCCCTTTCCAATAAGAAATAATCATGGAAATGGATCTACAAGGTCAAACATAAATTTTAAAAATGTCATTAAAAAAATAATATCTTCATTCATCATTTTATTATATTATTTTGCTCATAAAAACTACAACTATATTATTTCCTTACAGAAAACTTGCTTCCTTTATTTTTTTTTTTACCAGTACACTTACTTTATTGGGACTACATTACAAATTCTCAAACATACCTGTCAATTTCTTGGTCTGTTGCAGAGGCAGGGGGCTCCTTGATTTCTTTCGATTGTTTCTTGTTAGTGGGTTGTGGTTCAACCTCTACAAAACACTTAAGATCTTCACTCGATCTAAATTTCAAACAGTAAAAATTATATTATGTCACATGAATTGGTTGTGAAAACATTTGTATAACATCCCTACAGTAAAAATGATAAAATTCTAAAAATAAGTGAATTGCCAGGTATTAAATGACATGCAGACAAAATAAAGGCAGCATTTTACTTTACTAATTGAACCGCATAGCTGTGTTTTAAAGATTTAGATTATTTCTTTTAATTGGGGGGGGGGAGCAAAACCTGTTTATCGCAGGCACTTGCAACCAAGGGCACTTGCCCTGGGCCACTCATTTCAAGGGCCCAAAAATTTTGTACTTCTCGTTTTTATTTTATTAAAAAATTAAATTCATAAAAAACCTTTGTACAAAAATTTAATGGCCATTTTCTTGAAAATACTCAAGAACTGGCAGTTAATTCTCTGGCATTTTACTATACTAAGGGTCCTCTAAAACCTATCAGCATTGGAAAAAACACTCAAAATACTGGTGTTAAACGATAAATTAAATTAAAAACTTCGTGAAAATGCACACATAAGATGTTACTTGTAACTTGATATGATCGTTTCGACCAAAAATTCTTTCGGTCTTCATCAGTCAAAGCCCTTCATCACACAGAACTCAGGGAACTTGAGTTCCCTCAGTGTGATGAAGGGCTTTAACTGATGAAAACCGAAAGAATTTTTGGTCCAAACGATCGTATCAAGCTACAAGTAACATCTTATGTATGCTTTCTCACAAGGTTTTTTTATTTAATCCATCAGCATTGTGTCAAAATCCGTGAGCCAACATCTGAGCCTCTCTTTGTAAATTTTATTAGTAAAAAAATTTTGTCAGTTTCAAGATACATGCCATAAGTTTTGCAGTTCTTTTCATTTATATTTTAAAGTTTAGTATAGAAATATATATAGTATGTGTCTAGATATTCATTATTTGTGAAAATAAATGTTATTCATAAATACAAAAATCCTTTAATATTCTTGACTGCAATGTATTTATATATGTGGTATTTAAACTGGGTATATATTCCTGCAGCTTTATATGCCCAAAATAACTTCAATGCATCATATGCAATTTCTCGTAAGTCCAAAGGCCCAAAAATTTGTGTTTGCATGGGGCCCAATATCGTGATGATTAGGTCTTGGATTGAGAGCTTGCTTTTAAGCAATGGCTATTACAAAGACCAGAAATGTGGGCCTCTTTATTATGGGGCACCCAAGAGGTAGGTCAGTGTCACCTCCTTAAAGAAACACTTAATTCTGAACCCATTTCAGACGACAGACAAGCACCTGGACTCACACCACCAGAAGTATCACTTCAGCATGAAGGACATTTCAAGGCACGACATATTTTATGTGTACCCTCTTCCTTTAGCATACACAATCCAACAACTGTCTGATCGAGAGAAGTTGTCACTTTTTCAAACACTGATCAAAGTCAATGCTATTGACTTTTGGTGTTCTCTCATGAAAACCCAGGCTTTACCTGCTGGACAATTTAAATACTAATACAGAACTGTTAGCCATATACGGCATAGTTACATGGATTCTCAGTTTTGTCACTATTTTGTAATCTAAACTTTCTGTTTAAAGCTAAAATAAGCTGAAGAACATTCTAAAATTATCCAATCATTAAATCTTAGACTTAACAGTTAAAACTGAACATGGCTATATTTTTTTACCATCAGCACTTTTATTTCTAGTTAAAATGAACTTTAACTTACTCTAAAATACAATCAGGAATGTTTCCGGTATCTGCATAATCTTTCAGACTTAATCGCTAACGTATCACACAATAACTTATTATATTATGCAATAACTCTCTTTTTCAGTAACATAATCATTAGGGAAATTTAAACAGCTTTCTGGGCAGATTGTGGTAGATAGGCAAAAAAACATTTCATTCCTACAGTTAGTAGCTCAGTTTTTTAGTTGATTAGCTGTTATTGCTGTCTTTTGTGTGTAGCTGGTGCTGCTTTATGTTTTTAGTTAAGCTAGGCAGTTACTGTATGTTTTGTTTTTAGAAGTATAAGTATTCGCCGGCTAAAAGCCCAGTGTATGATGCGTCATCTTCCTAATATTGTATGAGTAATAGCAAGTGATTTTTTTTTTTGTTCAACTTGAACTAATGGCTTCAATGTAGCTGAAACCAGTTTTGACGTTTCTAATAAACTTTTGATTATAAACTGCAATTCACGTTTCATCCTTGCATAAAGATTCAACACTATCATCTATGGACTGGTGAGCAATGACGTTTTATTACCTCATGCTTTCACTGAGTTTTTAAACTCTGCTAAAGTATTAAGTACTAGAATAGCCGTCAAGGACTTGAGAGGACTTTATGTTTAAGAAATTTATTTTAATTTTTCCTCACATGCGCTATCGATGACTATCAAGAACATAAGTTTTGAAATCTCAATAGTGACTCTAAATTTCCACTTGGTATGTGAGTTCAACAAAACAGAAAAGTCACAAAAATGATCCTTTTTATTCATGATTAGCTGATGAATAGAATAAAAGTCTAAAATCAAAGAGAAATTTCAGACTTCAGCCAAACCTTTTAAAATAATGAATGAAATTAGTCAAATTCTATTCCAAAAAAATAATTTACAGGATTTGTAAGGATCCTAGATTTGCTAAAATTCCAAACTTTCGAAATAGTGTCCTGAAATGGTCTGACATTTTAAAAGTGGTATTATTATTTCTATAAAATACAAAAAGAAATCCTCGAGTATCTTAAACAATAGGATGTTTTAGGACAATTTTTCAAAAGTTTGGAATTTCATCAAATTAATGACCAGTACTATACTGTTAGAAGAGGATAGATCCCATATCACCTGTAAATGCCTGACAAAAATACTTTTCAAAGAGTAGCATAATTAAATAGCGCAGTACAAAACATCACTGTCTTGCAGCGAATTCTTGCAGCTACTCTTAACACTGCTTTTGCTGTGCCATTATTGTTGGGCAAGGCTTAGATATGACCTGTTTCACAACAAAAACTACTGCAAGATAATTTTGATTGGACTCAACCATCACAGCTAGCTTCACACAAAACTGATTCCACTGTCGTGATACCTCGCACCAGTGGAAACAGATTCGCATGGAACTTGCAATGATTGGACAGTACCGTGAAACTAAAAAACAAAGTTCTGAATTTTCATCGGTAAAACTGAAAACTATTTTATCAATTAGCTTCAGATAACAGATATATTTTGCTTTTAGATTTCAAATGATAGTTAAAAGTTCTGCAAACAAAAAAAAAAACCTGCAATTTTTGCACTGTACTAAAACTATTTTAAGCTTGTACTATTATGCAATAAAGACGTATTAGGCTATGAATATAATAAAAGAAACTTGGCCGTTCGAGCCTCGTCAGGGGGAGACCCCCCTGAACCTCCCTAATTTTTTAGTTTCATGATTGCCATATTAAAAAAATATTAATTCACTATGTCATTTTATCTCTCATCTTTTGTGTATTTCACCTGGTAACCCTATGTTGAAATTTTTAGGATTGTAACCTATTTAAAGAAAAATACATGGGATGCCTATTCTACAGCTTACGAAATAGTGTAACAATAGATTAAAGCTGTTGTGAACTAATAGTATTTAAATACATGTAAAATTATGTCGCATACTTTTATGTCACATTTTTGGGACACATTTTTCAGACAATTTTCAATAAAGGGGGTGAGAGATAAAATGACATAGTCATTAAAAAGAATAGTTTGACATTATATATACTGTGTTACTTTCATGACATTTGACCTTGACTGGCTAATCAAAGTGTGTTTAGTCTCTTGGCGTGTCTCAGACTAAAGAAATGTGTACTAAAATTCTTCTGACTGCTTCTCTAAGAGAGACTATTCATAGGATATAACCGATTTTCAGTATTACTGTATAGTCACAGATTCTTCTAATTGGTTCTATAAAAGTTCAAGTTCTTTGGAGAATGGATAATTGGAAAAGAATTGATAACAAGATTTCAGTCGAGCATACTACAGCATGAGTCCAATGAGGATTCAAAAAATGGCTCAGTCTACCCAAAACAGCGTTGTACAAATCAGCCCAAATGCAGAATGTGTATTATAAGAGAGGAGTCCATGGTTATGCATCAGAAAATTAATAATAAAATTCTGTAATAGAACAGAATTAAAGCTTACATTACAGGATCCTTCGGTTCTGAAGGTATCTCCAGCAGACGTTCTAGATGACGTACCAAATCCACATTTGAGTGCTAAGATAAGCAAATACACAAATAAGTTAAGCATAAAAAAAAAATGTCAAACACTTTTATTTAAAATTTCATAAATAAATGAACTCAAAAGTACAAGATGACAGTGACACTATGGAAACGTGTTTTCACATTTGCCTCCCTTCCTATCTCAAAGGAAAAAAATAATAGCCATAAAATACTTGCATAAGAATGCAATGAACACAAACACGTAAAAGTATTTTTTGGGGTGTTTTAAAAATCAACCCCAATGGGGAGTCGTTGACAAAGTAGTGCTTTTCACATATCTTTATTAATCTCGAAAGAATAGGGTTATCTGCTCCATACAGACAAACTGTTTTTCCATGTGTCACCAAAACTAAAGAAAGTGTTTAACCCTTTGTGGCGCAACCCTTTCCCAATGCTGAAAAAAGGGCTGCCGTGGCCATCGCTCGACTTAACTACCAGCAAGAGGGCGGACGATTGAAACGTTCATCGCGTGCCACAGATCGAGAGACCCTTTTTTGATGACAGCTGGCTGTGCACACACAGCCAGCTGTCGTCAAAAAAGGGTCTCTCGATCTGTGGCACCCGATGAACGTTTCAATCGTCCGCCCTCTTGCTGGTAGTTAAGTCGAGCGATGGCCACGGCTGCGCTTTTTTCAGCATTGGGAAATTATCCAGCTGTTCTCGGATTCTTCGATTTTTCAGCAGGTGTCAGTGGTGTTAAAAATAATCGTGACAATTTTTTTTACGGGAAAGGACGTGCTTAAAAGTAAAGGATTCTCGTAGAGCTATGTCCCCCGCAACTATTTTTATAGAAATCCAATCTATTCATCGTGACTGGCAACAGTCAAAACGTGAGAGTTTGGTGTTCCCAGAGCGGTATCACTAAGCGTTAAAGGGTTAAAAATGAAGCAAGGTCTCAGCTGAGTTTGTGCTGGTGATTTAGTTTTCAGGAAGCAATACTGTGTTGCACCTGACAGCCTGCGATTCTTTTAACCCATTAATGCTCAGCATCCTATTTTTAGGACAGTCCCAAAATTTGTTAGTCGCAAACACATATAAGCGTTGATTTATTTTCCTATTTTAATTTCTCAAATAATAAATCTGATTTCCACAAAACTCTCTCAGTGATGACAAAGTAAAATTAGAATCCTTCATTGTTTCATCAATATTTAAAAAAAAGAAATATGTTCTTTGTACCTCACAAATGTTGGAAATTTATTTATTACTTCTGGTATCAATGCAATTTGGAAAATGCGACGAAAAAAGTTGGATGCTAATGGGTTAAGTTAAAAAAACCACCTGCAGATCCAGAGGGGGGGGGAAGAAATGTCAGCGGCACTTGCCCACTCATATGAACTAAGTTTTACAATATGGAAGATTAACTTATTTTGTAAATTCAAATGAAATTATAAGAAAACGGAGACAAAATAACTTTCTGACCCTTCCAGAATTTCTTTTCTGCATCCACCACTAAAAAGAACAAATGAAGATTTTAGAGTTTGCTACCACACCATGCAGAGGATTTTAATAAGGATTTTATCACTGAGTAAAAAAGTAGAACTGATTAAAATTTGTATGTTAAAGTAGGCAATACTTGTGGATTATAGAGGGCAAAATTCAATTTCCAAACCAAAAGAAATATCACCAAGAGGGTGGTGGTGAAATCTCTCAAAAAGTGTCCATTTTCCAAATTCCGGGAAACAGCCTTCAGGATTAACCCTTTAACACACAGTGATCCCGCTCTGGGAACAGCTCTGGGACGCTCTCCCGCTCTGGGACGTTTTGACTGTTGCCAGTCACGAAGCATGGATTGGATTTCTATAAAAAGAGTTGCAGGTGACATAGCTCCACGAGAATCCTTTACTTTTTAGCACGTCATTTCCCGTCAAAAAAATGGTCACGATTATTTTTAAACAGCACTGACATCTGCTGAAAAATGGAAGAATGCAGCAAAGGCTGGATAGATTGCCCAATGCTGAAAAAAGGGCAGCCATTGCCATCGCTCGACTTAACTACCAGCAAGATGGCGGACGATCGAAATGTTCATCGCATGCCACAGATTGAGAGACCCTTTTTTGACGACAGCTGGCATCAAAAAAGGGTCTCTCAATCTGTGGCATGCGATGAACATTTCGTTCATCCGCCATCTTGCTGGTTGTCCCTTTTTTGATGCAGCTGGCTGTGCCGCGCACAGCCAGCTGTCGTCAAAAAAATGGTCTCTAGATCTGTGGCCTGCGATGAACGTCTCGATCGTCCACCATATTGCTGGTAGTTAAGTCGAGCGATGGCAACGGCTGCCCTTTTTTTCAGCATTGGGAAAGGGTTGCGCCTCAAAGGGTTAATAAATCAATGATTTTGGGATAGATTTTTTTCTATTCCATGCATGACTAATGTCATTTCAGCATCGTGAATTTAAACTTCGCAGGTAAATGTTGAAAAGCTTTGACGATAAAATTGTGAGTAAATTACTTCAGAAAACATGGAATAAGACTGGAGGATTTGTGCACATTTTCAGCTCTGGTAGTTTGGAAGATCTCTAATTGTGCTTATGTGGAGGGGGAAAAAATATAAAACAGCAAAGGTAACATTAAAATTTGAATGTTTTAGAGTTCAAGATAGTTAATGTTCCATTTGTTTGATAATCTGATTTATGGACTTTTATTTCTGATTGGTCTAACACAAATTACTCAGTTCAAGAACACTGGACATGACTTACTTTCATTTAATTGTTGAATTTAGCATTAGGTAGCCACAACATCTTATTACTGTGGTAACTGTAATGTTGAAGGGAGGTGGGGGGGGGGAGGTTATTCCATGGATTAAAGTGAGATAAAGAAGCCATTATTTCAGTCTAAACTTTTTAAATGTCATGGATTCCGTTGACAATATCAGATTACATCTTTTAAGGAAAAAAAAGTACAGTCCACATGTGAAGCTCCGTGTCATTTGGAAGATTTGTTGACGCATATGTAAATGGAAAAAATGCAAAGCAGATACAGTCACATCAAAATAAGAGTGTTTATAAGAGTTAAATGTTTTATTTATAACACATTCATGTACTTTTATTTTCTGAGATTTAAGAACTTAAGAAATTGCACCCGCTTTCATTTTAATTAAAGCATTCAACAACTAAAGCAACAAAATTGGACACTGTTACTCCAGTAACTAAAGGTGTTAAAAAAAAAACTACACCATGATCAAGATTATTTGAAAATGAAACATGCATCCACTAAAGAATATATAAACAATTTACAAACGATTAAAATTTTGCTGAGACAAGCATAACCAAAGTATGTTTAATATTTATTTACGTTTCATTTGTTGGTTTAATAATCTCTATTTTGTGCAAAGGGCGAGTACTTCATCTAGCCTTATTTAAAGCCCAAAAATGCTAGTTAATGACAAAATTTATCAAAATAACTCAGAAAATTTTAGAATTTTTTCAGCTTGTTCAAAATTTAATAAAACATATGATTTTTAAAGCCAGCAAAAAAAAAAAAAAAATCATAATTGTAAGACTGTAGACTGCAATCTATGAATCTTGTCATTTTTACATCTATAAAATGGAGAGGGAAAAGACTTGATTCTCAATTTCAAGAGTTTCCTTGCAAATGAATCATTCAGAAAGGTATAAATATTTTCATTAATAAACCCAATACATTAGAAAAAGGGTGATTATTTTAATCATGAAAGCTTCAAAATGTCATAAAAATGGAAGATTTTAATTTGAAATCTAGAGACTGATAAATCATAAAAAATCAAAGAGCCTCCTGCAGAATTCAGTACAGCTGACATGAATCGGTTCCCTTGGAAAGTGAAAATAATACAATAGGTTGCCACACTATTAGGGACACTACTCTGCTTCTTGTTTTATCTAGTTTAAAGGAATTTTTTAAACCAGTAAATTTGGTGTCATAATGTTTATTACATAATTTTTGCTGTTGGTATCATTATTGTTATTTTTGTTAAGTGTCAACACTGTGTTCCCATGTGTTAAGGGGGTGGCTAGTAGAGATGATTTCGGGCTCATTTTTTGAAGCCCGAGCCCGAGGTCTTTTAATCCGAGCCCGCCCGAGCCCGAGCAATATTATTTAAGTCGGAGCCCGAGCCCAAAATTTCAGTTAAAGATTAAAAAAATCCAACTACTTCATGGATAGAATTCAATGAATTTTGTCGTTTGTGCCAATTAAAGACAAATAGACTTGCAAACTCTCAATGCTTTCTAATTCTTTATATATCTATGTTTATCCAATCATGTCGGATCTCATGACTCACTCATCAATATAAGCCGCCGTTCTGAAATATCCAAAGAGCTTCACGCACCTTCTAGGCACCCGTGCACTATTTTTTTATAAGTACAGTCCACTACGGTTATAGTGAAATCAGATAGATTGAACCATTGGCTATAGTGAATGCAAACCATGAGTCCCGATTCACATACAGTATCTCTATCCATTATGAAGACACTTGGGTTTTAGTGAACTTTGGATAGAGTGGACGAAATTGGAGGGTCCCCAGAGGTTCACTATAACCGGAGTTGCCTGTACTTTTATTTTCCTCATGAATCCCTTTTTAAAATCTGTTTCAAGGAGTATGTTCAATAAAGGAGACATTTTTCACAATCCCGAGCCCGGTTTGGGCCTGGGCTCGGGCTGCTGAGCCCATCTCCTCTCTAGTGGCCAGGGCGCTCACCCCCCATAGAGACTATTTGGAAAGTCCCCCAAAGAGCTGGTGGCCACCCAGTGGCAGTCACCTGAAACTCAAATCAGAGAAGGGCATATCCTAATACTGAAGTGGAACAACATGCAAAAACATGTGTAGTGAGCATGGAGCCAAATAAAAAGAGTAGCACCACCCAATACTAAGATTATTTTCACACAATTTTCGCTGAATGTCAATATTACTTCCACATACAAAATAGATATCTACGTAATAGGTTGTTTTTATGATAGAAATAGCATCCTCTGACAAAATACACCTACAAAAACTCAAGCCAGGTTTTTACTCAAAAAATTAGCTTCAACTAGAAAGTCTAAAAATGGGAGTCGTGTCCATAATAATTCAGCCACCTACACAAATGAATAAGACAGGGGTGCTAACTGCTGTAAACAGTTTGGGAGCAGGAAGAAGGTGAAGAGGTATAGGGAGCAGTTCCTTTTCAATAATATAACGGCTAAACAGCAACTCTTAATAATTAATAATAATTAGGACTATTGAATAGCAATAATTAGTCATCAAATCTATTTATTCTGATAACAATAGGTAGTTCATTGAAACAAAAGTAAATAGGTTCATGACCTCAAAAATAACCTTCGTTGATAATCAATTATTCTTTTACATGGTTAAACAACATATAAAGAATGAATAATAAGTATAGTTTTGAATAGTAGATACACAAATAAAAAATACTATGTATATACTGTAAAGTAATGCTAAAGGAGGGGAGTGGAAGGGAACAAAATTTTAAACAGCCCCACCATGGCCAAGTGGATAAAGACACTGAACATAGTAGACAGCTGAAGTGTGAAGGTTCTGGGTTCAGGCCCATCGTGTGGCAGTTGATCTAACGGTCTGGAGTTTTGGTGGGTTTTCTCCAGATGTAACATGAATACGTGTTAGACTCCTCAGAAAGTCCTCCAACCAAGGCAACACCATCCTATGCAGTCAGCCTATACGTAGCTTTACACAAACAAAATCTTAAAAGAGGGTCAAGCCACGGCTTAGAGACTATGTTTGTATATTAATAAGGCAAAGCTACTCGAGGAGAATCTAGCTTAGGAGGGGTACTTTGGCCAGTGGACTTTTTAAGGGTTTCTAACAGCATATTCACATTTGGAAAAAAATTTTCAAAACTATAAAAAAAAAAAAATTGGTTGCTGACCATGCTTATTTTGTACAGACTTTTACAACTGTTTCAGTAATGGGGTTCCTTTCCAATTCTGTGATGCTGCTTTTTTAGAGAAAGTGAGGAGAATTGCCCTGTGAAATGTACTTATCAGCTGCTGAGAATTGTGGAGTTAGCTAATTTTGCAGCTGTTGATGAGAAAAGTATTTCTTGAAAAGTATGTTTTGGAGCAGCTTCGGAGCAAAATAAAGAAAAATACATGTTTTGGCACAAATAGGAGCAAGTACTATGCAATGGAGCAGGCTGGAGCAGAGTTAGCATTCCTGATAAGATTTATAAATCAAACAAAATGTGTCTTACTTCAAATCCAACAGGTGGGGATTCAGGGTCAAGCACCCTCAACAGCTGCTCCCCAACAATCATGCCGAGGGAACGAACTCCCTCTTCTGAGCTTTCCAGTCGCAGCTGAACCCCTTTCAAGACTTTGTTGATGTAATCTGGCAACAAGAAAAATGGCATCACTCAATTTAAAAAAAAAAAAATTGTGACTTGAAATTATTATTATGACTACATTTTTTTTTTAATCATACCTATGGATATTTCTTATTTATCCAAGGTTTAGCCCCAAACTATAATCAATATGTGTTGTAGAGCTAATTTAGGACCACTCCGCCTCTATTAGCCTCTTTCAGGCACATGGGGGGGGGGGGCTTTATCCTCCATGTCGTTGCCTACGTAATACTTACACAAGGCCAGGAAAAGGTCCTGTTTTTCATCCATAAAACGGGCAAAAACTTAGTTCACTAAAATGACAGTTGGGGGTGCTCTTATGACCCTTCAAAGTTTGTGTTTTCTGGCTGATTGAATGTAAACAATGAGTTTTCGAGACGTTTAAACATGTTTAAACATTTACCTTATTATATTTGTTATTATTTCATATTGTACCTATACATAATTACATTGTATGCAAAAATAATTAGGCGAAAAAGGTGTACTGCTGTGTACCCTATTGCAATTATTCTGATTGCTCTTTAAAAGAAAATACGGGATTTCCCTGTTTTCCAAAAGATCCCATTTTAAAAGATAAGTGGCAGGTTGCTATTTCTCGCCAAGAAAATAAGGACAAGTCTCTTTGGTGTCCAAATAAATATTCAAGAATTTGCAGCAAGCATTTTACTGTACAGGATTTTAGCGTGAGTACTACAACGAAACGAAGACTGTTACCATATGTTGTACCTTCAATATTCACCGAGTACCCAGAACATAAACAAAACCAAACAATTTTTTCATCAAATAAGCTCCGGCATTTATCTTGGCAAAAAATCGCCCGTCTTGGCACTCCACCAGTATACTACATAAGTGCCAATCTAAAAATACGAGGAATATAAAGATAGCTCTCATGGAGTAATAAGGCAACGATGAGTTCTTATAAGACCAAAAAGCACCATCTACATTTTCCCCAGTTTTGAAAGCCACATTTCCCGGCCTTATCTAGTATTACGTAGACAACGTCCCTGTATATGAGGTGAACTATGTCTCATTCACCTCCTCTCAATTCTGAAGTTAAATTTTTTTATAGTTTTGACTTCAGGTTAAAAGTAACTTTAAAACTATTCCAATAAAGTAACTTGATTATGATGTCAATCAGTGGCAAAACGCGCGCACACGCAATACTGCTTATTTAAACAGGGTGTCTACCAAATTTCTGAAAGCCTTTTTCCTGACTTTTGGGAGGTCCCGGGAAAAAAATTCCTGATCGATGCATTTTACTTTGGGAAATTGCACAGTGCCTCCTCTCTTGTCTTTATAGTTGTATATTTTGTACAACTTCTTGAAATCTATTTTAACTGAAGTATACAGGATTAAGCTTTCATCCATCGAGAAACAGAAGTAGTCGCACTTTCTGATAGAATTAACTCACTGTTCTCGGAAATACGGTCCTAAGCCATAAGTTACCAAATAAGCTAATTTGTCTTTGACCCTCCCGTCACGATGGATGAGCCCCCATTTTTCCCTCCTTATACAAACACATCTATTGATGCTTTCGCGGTCCAAAAAATACGTTGCATTTGCTTTTGGTTTCCAGCATGGCAATTTGAGATAAAGCGGTAAAAGAAGAAAAGGACAGGGAAAAAAAAAATGGATTCTTTTGGTGAATTTTCCGGATCCATTAACCAATTTCCCAGACTTTCTGGACCCATTTTCCAATTTCCCAGCTTTTTCCAGACTTTCCGGAGCGGTAGACACCCTGTTAAAGCATTATTTTCTAATACCTAAATGTGGATGTCCTCATTTGATAACTGCCAGATCTTGGCGGCAGATACAATTAGGATGAATGAGCTCATGAATGAAGCGTCAAACTTGTGGGAAGGATGTTCATTGTACCTGCACGTGCTGCTTATTTCCAACTCCTTCATGTTCATAAGTTGAACACTGCCAAAATCAAGATGGATTCAATTATAAAAGAATTTGTGTAAAAAACTGCAGACAGAAAATCTGTATTGGGTCATTGAATTATAAATAAATTTGGTAAAATCTTAAGTTTTCATAATAATGGCAAAAAGCAGTTACAGTTTTTTGCTTGATAAAAAAAATAAATCAATAAATCAAAAAGTGTAATAAGAATAAAAAAAGATATATATATGCTTCACTTTTCTTGTAAGCATTCTGCAAATTCATATACAGTAGAGAGCCAGAAATCCGCACTGCTTGGGACCATGGCTTATGTAGATTTTAGGATTTTGCAGATTTCGGGCCTCTAAGATAAATCTTTACATTTCTGATTTTAAAAAGGTAGAATACAATTACAATGAAATAAAAACAGTCAAAAGTATTTCACTTATATTTTCTCATTAAATACAAAAGCATAGGAGAAAAAAGAAAAAATTACATGAAGACTAGCAAAGCAAATGGTTTCAAAATTTCCTTTTTCTAATTTTGAAAGCAAGTTCTAGGATGATTTGTTTTAAAGTATCATTTTTTCCTACTTTCAGTTTCTTTTTTTCATTTCTTTATTTATTTTTGCAAATTGTATATTATCATTAATTCTTGTTCTGTTACAGAACTTTGCTGTTCTAAAAATTTAAGCTACCGTATTTACCCATGTATAGGTCGACCCCACCACTTCCCCAATCAAGAAATTTGAATTTTTTAAAATCCCGTGTATAAGTCGATCCCCCCATTTTCTTGATCAAGAAATTAATTTTTAAAAAAAATACATTTATTCAAAATCATATGGGGAAAAAAATAAAGTACTAAATATTCAATAATAAAGCAACTTTAATTTTTTATAAATACATTTATTCAAAATTATCTGAAAAGCAAAACAAAAAGAAAGTACTAAATATTTAATAATACAGATGACTCTATACAAAATTTACGTTTCTGTTTTCTATTAACTAAATCAGCCATATCAGTAGAAACAAGGAGAAAAAGTATAGTAAGATAAACGAAGTAATGAAAAGTGTACTATGAAGAACGAGCATTTCAATTGCACATATAGGGGTGCTACATTCTCGGAATCGCATTCTAGGAGTCGCCTGGACCCATCCCATCACTCAGACTCCAGCGCTGTTAAGGAAAAGAACAATTCATTCCTCTTTTTCTCTCCTGGTATGGAAATCGGTGACATCATTGTGTTATGTGTAGGGACTGAGCAAAAAGCAATCAGCTGCCCTTCAGACAAATGCTCTGCAAGTTTACTTTAATCTGAATGTTAGCATGTGTATCATCATAAAATCACACAGACCAGTGTATAAAGAACAAGTTAATTTATTAGAGCAAACAACAATCCTTGTGAACAGCATTAAAAGAACAACATTAGTAAAAAGCAACAATTAACAAACAAACTTAACAACATTTTAATAACTGCTATGACTAGACTTTCTGGCATTCTAAAAGATAAACCCCTGACCTAACCATTTATATTACTGGATTATATCTATACCTAATCAGGGAGGAGGAGGAGAGGCAAACTTCCACCCCCACTTAGAACCAGCTCACCAACTGTTGTTGTTGTTTTACAGCAAACAGGAAAACCACTGCTTTTATACACCCACAGTGATATCATCAGAGAACCTTCTGGAACAATCCAGGTTTAGTTGCACACTTGCTGCATGCCCAATAAGGATGTAGGAAAGACACCTGACAGTTCATTCTCATGTGAAGTGGGCACTTGAACACCAGCACACAAACCTGTCACACAGTTTGTGTGTGCAGCAAAGCACCAGCATACAAGCCTGACACATCAACACTTATTGCAAGCCAAGATGGCTGCCAAAACAAAATGCCAGAAGGTGTACAGTTTTCTGCATAGATTGAATACTAGTTGGAGTGAAATTATTTCAGGTATTATGAAACTTAACATTAATGAAACTTTATTATTTTAATTAGAAGACTTCAGACTTTAATTAGGAGGAAAAACTGTTTACTTATTGAATTAAACTATTGTTTAGATGGATATTGGATATATAAAGGGTGATATGACAGGGTGAGTAGTCAACTTTCAATTGAAAAATCAAGCACTTTTAAGCACTTTATAAGCACACTTTTAAGAAAAATCAAGCACGTCATCATCAATTTTTTTTAAGCAACAGATCAGTAGTGAAGTCAGGAATATTTTGCAGGGGGTGGCTAACTCAAAACTTTGAATGCAGTATAGCTTATAAAAATCAATAATATATATAGTCAACACATATATATTCTTTCTTTTTGAGGGGGGGGTTGCCCCCCCCCCATTTTAGCCTAAAAAAGTTTGCATATAAAAATGAGTAAGAAAAGGAAGAAAAATTTTTAAAAACCGTAAACCAAGTTTAAAATCTTTGAAGTTGGAAAAACACACTACAGAAAAAATAAATAAATTGGCTTGGGTCTTCATTTGAACCTCAAATTCCTGAAATCAAGAGGAACTTTCAAATACACTATCATAGGAATCTCAAAAAGCTTTCGAAATTATTCACGAATACGTAATTTTCTCCAAATCCTATGTTCACTCATTTCAGGGATGGCCGCAGCCCCATCAGCAACACTCTCGCTACACCCCTGCAACAGATGAAAACAATTTAAGCTTACTTCAGGGATGCTACAGCTGAAACCCCAGTTTGTCTCAATCAAAATCCCTTTTTGTCTCAATTAAATTTTTTTTTTTGTCTCAGTATGTCTCAACTGAAATTCGTTTTTTTCTTTCAAGTCTGTCTCTCTCAACTAATTTAATTTATTTTATCTCTCTCTACTTATCTCTAGAAGAAAATTTTTTAATCTGTTTCCCTCTTCAGCTTCTCCAAGCTCTTTTGCAATGGCCTGAATTTTTTGGGTGGCCACCTCATTTTTTAGTGGAACAAGCCTGAAATCATAACAATTGCAACTGCATTTTACACATTCTTGGTTTCTATGAAATTATTATTAAGATGCCAAATTTAAAAAGTCTTGCATAAAATCGTAAAAAACGGTGGAAATGTAAAAAAACGGGAGTTTCACGTAAAATCGTTAAAAAAACGGCAGTTTCACGTAAAATTGTAAAAATCGGTGAAAAAGTGCAAATTTCAAACTGAAAGCACATAAATTGGCAAGTATGAATAGGTAAATTTCAAAATAACTACTATAATTTATGGAAGAAATGCCGAATCCACGATCTCTTCCCCTCCCCCTACCGCTGAAAAAAAAAAAAGCATCGACCTGGGATATATTTCGGGGGGGGAGGGGGGGGGAATAAATGGTGAAAATATCTCCTTTTATCCCCTTCCCATATAATGTTTTAAAGTATTTACCGCTATTTTACGAAGCTTACGATTTCCATTTTCGAATTAATCAGTGTCCGATTTCATATAAAACATATCAATTTTTATATTCACAAAGGCGAATTCCTAGAAATAAATAAATAACTTGTAAAAAAACTTCTTGCATTCGCTAAAAGTTCGGAAGCGAACCAACTGATGAGAAGGCTCCAGTCAAATGTAAACATTTTTTTTTTTTTTCTTTTTTTCGTGGACGGCCAGCTGTTGATTATGTAGTGAGCGTGCTTCAGCAAATTGTTTGTTTTAAGCTTTGTATGTTTCTATTCATTTATTACTTTTGATATTTATAACATAGGGATTTATTTTAAAAGCACTCAGCGCTTCCCGAGCTTGCCAGTTACTCATAGTTGATTTTTTACCGTAATAATATCATAAGGCAATGTTTATTCGGTACAGTGCTCCTTCACAAGACGCAAAGCCACATGGCGAAAAAACATAAATAACTTATAGATAAACTTTTTTTTTTCTTTGGGGGAGGAGTAGAATGATTAAACTTGCATCAGGCGCAACAGACTAGTTTTGGTTGATATTCAGTATTTTAAGAACAACTAGGTCCGGACTGGCTCTTATGGCTGCAAGTGTGAGTCAGCATTACTATTGTCATGATCAACAGGGAACCACCTGCACCTGCTTTTAGGCATGCTCTTCCGGTTTCAAGATGAATAAGCGATGGGATGGGAGGGAAAAAGTTGTTCTCGTTATCGGCGTAGTGTTTATAAAGGTTTCTGCCGGAAGCTGAGAAAAAAATAAGCACTTCCTTGCAAATTCAAGCACCTTAAGGGAATTTACGTAAAAAATAAGCACTTTCAAGAGTGCTTGAAAACAATTTTTAAAATCAAGCACCTTTTAAGCACTTTTCAAGGCGCTACACACCCTGTATGATGAGGCTGGGAAGCACATTAGCTGTACTTCCAACATTATGCAATGCAGGATGAGAACAACTCTCTTTCAAAAGGGCACTTTTGACTTCGGATAAAAAATTAAAAATTACGGCCCCGTGTATAAGTCGATCCCCCCACTTCAAAGCCTTTTTTTTTGGTCTAAAATTTCTCGACTTATACACGGGTAAATACGGTATTCTTCTCCTAACTTTAAATTTTTATCAGATGAGTTTTATTATTATTATTATTATTATGCAAGTTTCCATCATCAGAATCATATTTATCCGGATTCAAGACACTTTTCAACAATTTCATCACTGGTGGATGACTTCGAATTTCATTATTTACATCAGAGAAGGCGTGCGGATTTCGGACATTTGCGGATTTTAGGCTCTCGACTGTATAACCTTAAAATACACGTGAGATAGAAAGCAAACTCTCAAGTACTAAAGTTTTAAATACTCGCGGCTAAGTTTGGATATGAGAACTGTTGATCGTCGCAGCTATCTGGACTCATCTGACGGCATTCTCTGTGGTTGCCGCGACTTATTTTGAGCCCATTACCTTTATTGTTGAACTGGATCTTCTGCTTTTTCAGCCATCCTGCACAAACCATGAGTGCGGAAGAAAAGTACATCTTCTGCTCCATACTCTGGTGCTTGAGGGCTCTTTCGTCAGCCCACGACTCCAGCAAAGAGTTCAGTATCTGGTAAAGAACAAAATATCAGTCCATTTTTGAATTACAAAATGCAATACATTCCAAACAAAATGAGAAGGAAAAAAAACTAACCTTTTCCTTAACTTTTCCCTCCTACTTCCTCGACTATCTCTGCCAAATTTCCATAACGTATGTATAAGGGCGAGTCCAATGACAGTGAGCCAACCCCTCCTGCACAAGAATGGTTCGGTCCATCCTCTGCGATGCACACGCATAGCACACAGACATCCCTCATTTATGAAAGTGATGCGAAAGTGTGAGGAAAAAGTTCTTTAAGGCGCTCATACATTGGGTTGAAGACAGTAGCATGACATAATGGACGCTCCAAAACAGGAGCAGCATGGTGTGGTCAGGTTTTTGACAGCTGAAAGGGTTTCCCAACGAGAAATTAGTTGCTGTAGGACTGCATTGTACGGTGAACATTGCATCTCATTGGCCACTGTGAAGCGTTGGAGCAAATGGTTCGGAGAAGGACATGGAAGTTGCAAAGGCAATCCAAGACTGGGCCAAAGCCACCTTGCAATCACCCCCCGACACAATTGCACAGGTGGATGAGTTGATTCGAAAAGCAGCCATACAGCCCAGATTTCTCGCCATGTGACTTGCACATTTTCGGGAAACTGATAAAACATCTCGAGGATACCAGATTCATGTCGGACGCTGCCGTGAAGGAGTCAGTTACAGACATTTGTCAGCAGCCTACGGAGTTTTATGAGACGGGAATCCTGCGGCTCGTTTGTCAATGGGACAAATGTTCATGGAGACTACTTTTAAATAAAGTACTCTGTTTGTCATATAGTTGCATTGGCTCAGTTTCATTTGACTCACCCTCATACTACAATATTCTTCCATGCATGAATCGCTCTAGCATACCATGCTTACCCAAAAGGTGAAAAAAACAAAATTGCACCATTCATAAAATATTAGTTCATCATTTCATAAATTTACAAATAAAATTGAGTCGAGCATAGGTAAGAGATGTGACGAAAAGAAGCAAGACTTGTGTTTCGTGAAAGTCTTCCCCCCCCCCCCTGCAAAAGGGTTAATATGAATATCCACCTGATAAAATTCTGCTTTTAAGCAAGCAATGGCATCCACTTCTGGCAACAATTCACCTGTTGGGTGATAGAATGGTCACACTGTCAAGGCAAAAATGGCAATTTTCCTGATTTGGAGGTATTTTTATGAAGTTTCTTGACAATTCCCTGATCTCCCTTATTTTCAGGCACACTGATGTTGCCCATACAGCTTGACAAAAAAAGTTAAAAGAAAAAAATACAAAATATCACACAATATTTGTAAAATAATACTTCATTATTTCAAAAATTTACAAATAAAACTGAATTGCACGTGGGTAAGCGAAGTGGCAAAAGACAGCAACCCTTTCTCTGAAAAAGGGTTGCTATGAATGTCCACCTGACAAGATTCTGCCTTCGAGCAAACAATGGCATCTACTTCTGGCTACAATTCACCCTCTAATGCGATAAAACAGTCACACTGTCGCGGCAAAAATGATGATTTTTCTGATTTGGGGATATTTTTATGAAGTTCCTTGACATTCCCCTGATCTACAGTCACCCTGATCGGATCCATACAGCTTGGCACTAGAATGTGAAGGATAACAGCATCCCATGCAAACTGCAGATTATATGAATTAAAACCCATTTTTAATATATTATTTAGTTAATTGAAGAAAAGCAGATGCTGTTTACTAGTGATCTACACAACAGAGGAGGAGTAGAGCCACCCCTGCCCCCCTCAACACAAGAATAACTTGTTTCTTTCTAGAATGGTGTCCAAACTTAAAGTCAGAAAAAGCAAATGTAAAATGTTTTGACACAAAATGGGTTGGATGCATCGGAATTGGGTACATGGATACCCCATGCTGTAAGATGGGAAAGGGTAACAAAACTATTTGCGCAAGAGTTTACTGTAGGCTAATACTGACCATGTTGCTGATTTGCGTATGCAAATCAGCAACATGGGTCAAAATAGCATACGTCGTAACTTTTTAATACTTTGACGTGTGGCCACCTCATACAACATTACAACGAGCTCACTTACTGTTACTTAGGCTACTAATCAATTCATTGGAGCAGTCACTTCCGTTCTTTCAAAAGCACTGATTTTTAATGCCTGAAAGTTCCGGGGTTTGCTGATATACAATATCTCTTCCTAGAGCAATCCATAAGTGCTCTATGAGATGGAGTACTGAAGACCTTGTTGGCAACACCCTACAGTACTACCCTCTTCTTCTAACTGATTAACTTTATAACTAGAGCCCTATAAAATATGAGAAAATGTGGAATTTTGCATAATTTGCAATTCTCTGCATGAACTACAACTTTTCGCATAACACCGCATTTTTTGGCAACTTTTTTATTTCTTAAATTTTTCTCAACATATTTTCTTCCAAAACCTCTTAAATGTTTATTATTGTTCAGAAATGGACATCTCCAAAAAGCCAGAACCTAAGTTTTCATAACCTGGTTTGAAATTCATGAAAGCGGCTCAAGTGTTTCACCCAGAACAATTGTCCAATATATATGTTGAGGATAAAGAAGTCTTTAACAATACTCCAAGGATATGTCAAGGAGTGTTCAGGTGAAAACTTAGTAAGATTTTGTGGAATTCAGAGGTTGTTTTACAGAGGTTTCCAGAAATAACACGCAAAGCAAAGTCAGTACACTTGGTTTTACCTAATTTTGTAGGCCATACATGGGCAACCTCCGGAACGCGGAACATATCAAAACCCCATATAAGCCATTCGAAATCACCTATAAATCCCTATTATACGGCCCGCGACTTCATTAACATCCTGAAGTTTGTCCTGCTACTTTTCAAAGGTTGCCCACCTGCTGTAGACTGTGAAAGAGCAGTTTCATGTTATGGCCAAATATTTAAAAAACAAGAACAGAGTTTGAAGGAATCATCGGTTGCAGGACAAACAACTCTTTATTTCTATAAATTTTAGAGAAAAAGTCAGACTCACTTATCTGTTTTTTTAATGTAAATTAAAATATTGCTGTTCTTTTTAACGTAGTTATTTCTCTACCCATTCGTATTACTTCAATACATTTCTATAAATTACCGCATAATTTCAGAAAACTACCGCATCGATGCCGCATAATTCCAAAAAACTTTCCGCATATTTTGTAGGGCCCTATTTATAACTCATTTTGGACACCACTGTAGTTGCAAAGATGTAATGATGTGGAATGCCCGAGATAGGCTCAATACCTCTACAATTTTTTCAAAGCTGTGGGGAATAGTTACCCAATCCACACACACACACAAAAAAAAAGTCGGGTGACTCTCCTCTTCCCTTTTAAAAAAATTCTGTGCATATTACTGGTGTTCAATGAATCATGCAAATGGGCTCTTTAATGAAAAAATCTGGAGTGACTCCACTCGACTTTCTGAACACTTACGATTAAGATCATGACCAAGCATTTAAATAAATTTTAATCGATGAATAATTCAAACATATATACCCAATGGAAGCTCCATCAAATGCACCATTTAAACGCTAGCGCACTTTCAAGAATTTCCCCCCATATGTCATAATGTAAAAGAAATCTTTGTTGTAGCCCTGTAGGAAAACTATAAGTCCTATACACATCAAAATCAATACCAGTCTTGCGACGGTAGTTTATAACCTATAGACCCAATTTGAGCTCCATCGAATGCCCCGTTTAGGAGTTATCGTGTTCACTCACATACACACAAACACACACATACATACATCTCGTAAAAATAGCATCCATGAATTCAGAAGACCTCAAAACGAATCCATACACCCAAATCTCGAAGTCGAATTTTTTCAGGATGACAATACTTTCCTTACATGGTACATGTTCGGAAAGTAAAAAGCAATAATGAATAACAAAATAAAAAATTCAAAACTGTAGAAATAAAAAAAAAAACATGACTGCATTTATGCATAAAAAGGAACAGATATTTTATGTGCATTTATGAAAAAAAATTCCAAAAAACTACTAAAATATGCAAATACGCGATCAGCAATCTAGTAATCCAATATTAAACTATGAATATAGCTATAACTTGTCCATAACAAAATTAATTTTTCAAAAGTCCCAAATTGTGCTATTTTGTTAAACATTTCTATCAAAGTATACCATTAAATGAAGGGAAAAAAAAAAAAAAAACTCATGATTATAATCATTTAAAGTCCAGTAGGAACTAAAAGATATGAGAACTATCGGATTTTACAGATTTTAGGTAACTTCTTTTGTTGAATGAGCATGTTCCCAAAATGGAATGTCTTACCTTTTCAAAGTCCGACACACGAGCAGGAGAACTGGCAAAATATCCAATGATGTTCTGAAGAATGACTGCCTGTAGTGAAGAAAGAAATATTTCACATCTCAACTCTTACAAAATACAGTACGAAAAAATCTGTACTAACAAGGGACCCTCAAACATGATAATCACAAATTTTGACAGTGTTGTGATACAGTGTAGAATTTATAATTTATACCCCAAATTATGATGCTAGAGTATTTCATTCAAATGGTGCCTTATTTTTTAAAGAATAAAAGTATTCAATTTTGGAATTTCAGCTTAATGAGTACAAAAATTTTGCTGTTAGTAATGTGAATTCTTGGTATCAAGGAACAAAAATATACCCATAGGTAAGACTGAACTAGCAAGTTCAGTGCCACCTACGGGTATATTTTTCTCTCATTTCTTATATTTATCATTTTCATGCGATACGCTTTTAGAACATTTAAAAACCATTTAGACTGTGTTGTTATGTTACATTTTTCATAAAAAACAGATGATGACTCTTGAATGCAAAGCTCTCATTCTCCAATTAGAAAGTTAGTTCTTGATTCTGAGAAAAATGCAACGAGACTTAGTAACAAGCATGATATATTGGCACAATTTTTTGTGACATGTTTGTCGCTGTAACAACATACTTGCACATTGTCCTAAACCTGTAATAATTCTGGTATAACTAGAATTTAAATTTAAATGTGGAAAATATGTGAGTTTGGCAAAAGTGAAGAATGTGAGTTTTGCATCTACACCCTTCATATAATTCAGTATACAAATGTAATTTATCTAATAATATATGTCTACTGACACAATAAATTAGTTAAGTAGTTAATACCTAAAATAATACAAACAGCATACTTGCTAAAGTGCCATTAAACACTATAGGACTAACAAACATGTAAGATCTTAAAAACATTTCAAATAAAGGCTGGCATTAAGAGCAAAATAAAGATTAATATGTCAAAACACACATGTGGCAAAATAAATCAGTTTCGTTTGGTACAAAAGGTTAGTTGCAAAATCATCAACCTACACATATACAGGAGAGTAAAGTTTCATTTGAACATATATACTGAGCAGTACATATGTTCAAATGAAACATAAAGCACTTTATGTTTTAATCTGTACTTGGGACTACAGTCATTCATTTAATATAATTAATTCTCATACTTTCAAGTAGATTTAATGCAGGGTTTCTACAGATTTCACAGCTTTTGCTTCCCTGGCTTTTCCCTGACATGTATCACACTCTTCCCTGACTTTATCTAGCGTGCTTTCCCGAATTTTGCGCTTCTATTTTTAACATTACATCCTTTAATTAATAACTTTTTTAATATTTTGCCCCTTTTTTAACAAATAACAATAATAATAAAATGAATATATACAAGAATCTTATTTGACATCACTGGATTCTAACACAAACCATGTTTGATAATCATTTAGGATAAAATGAAGCGTATTTCAACTGCACCAGATAGGCTCATAAAGGACACATTTTAAAATTGTTGATGAGGTTAAATGAGAAAATGAAAATAAAACAATTTCTAGACTTAGGTTCAAACAGCAACTATTTTCTTGATTTTGCCTCAAAATTCAATTTTTCTTGCATTTCCCTGACCTTTCTTCAATTTAAGTTTTTTCCCTGACTTTTTTACCAAATCCCTGGCTTTCCCTGACCAAAACTCATTTCCCTGACTTTCCAGGTCTGTAGAAACCCTGTAATGCATACTGCATTTCACTAGGACAGATTAAACAAGAAACAGACTCACTTGTTTAAAATGCCTGAAATAGAACAGCTTCACAGTCATGATGTAGTTTATTTTCTCATTTTTCATGCCCTCATCTGCCAAAATCCATTCAACATATCCATACCTGTAAAAGTGAATTGAATGTCAGGTCACTCAATGGAACAAATTAACACAAGTAAATCAATATATAATCGACATCTATATCATTATATTGATTTATTTTTGCAATAAGCTACCAAGCTTAAAATAACTCGCAAGATTTTGGGCACAGTTGATTTAGCGATTAGCCACAGTCTTTTAATGAATGGAAGGTATCCATAGATCTTAATGTATTGAAAATTTTTTAGATGACTCTGTCAATAAATTACCTAGTTGATTGCAATCAAAAAAGAAATCCACAGTGAGATATTACAACAGTTCTAAATTCAAAATCTCAGCATTCTACAGTTAAAAGTTTTAGTCATGCGAAAATACATATCTAATTTGGTGATATTTTTTCAAAATTGGCCAAGATTTTGGGCATGGCCCAAACAATGACTTACTACAGACATATTATATTTTAGATGTCCATAGACCTACCTTAATGGATAAAAATTCTTTTGGGTGGCCCTGTCATTAAACTATTCAATAAATTGGAATCAAAAAGAGAAATGCACAATCACAACACTCCTAAATATAAAATTTCAATATTCCAGGACTAATAGATTTGGCGATATGCGAGTTATGTACATATGTATGTATATGGAGATGTCAGGAAAAAACTAGTCAAAATAGACTTGTGGTTGGTCAAAGTGAATTGAAGCATATCTAAAACGTACATATGTGCATACATTGGGGGGTCATAACCCCCCCCATGAGGAATTTTTTGCCATGCAAAATGTATATTCTTCACTACATTATCACACACACGTATACATATATATGAGTTGTAATAGTCGTAACCCCCCCCCCATGAAAATTTTCTGGCTACGCCCCTGTTGCCAAAGATTGTAAAATAGTTTTAGTAGGCGATTTTAAGATAGATTTCGATTCTAAAGATGAGTTTTATGAAATAAGAAAGAAAAATACAGCACAGTCATGAATAATGATAACACTTTCCAACTGAATGGAATAAGGACGAAAAATAGGGACGATGCATAAATTATGATACGATTTGAATATATAGCACTATAGTGCGTATTTAAAATCTGAAAGTGTTTCAGATTTTCATCCTTTTTTTTTGGGGGGGGGGGGGGAAATTTTTTTACGGAATGACTATCAATAAGTCTCAAGGCCAAACTATGTCTGTTTGTGGATTAGATTTGAGCACGCCATGTTTTTCACACGGACAGTTATACGAGGCATGCTCTCGAGTGGGCATCCAGTTTGTTTGTGTTATCTAAAGATGGGATAACAAAAAATATTGTGTACTCTATTGCGTTAAGGGATTGATATTATTTTTTAGTAAAATTATTATAATTAGCGATATATATAAATTTAAAGAATAAATTACAATGAATAAAAAATATAAATGTTTAGTATTGTGTTATTCCAGCATCGTTCACAGAGCTCCATGCCTCTTCCACTCATATACCACATCCTCACAAACTTACAATAAGTTAGTCATTTCTTTCTACTAAAATAATCCTAGGAATAATTTATATGGCAAAACAATGTTTACCGGGTCAGCTAGTTTAAAGATAAAAGCAGCTTATCGAGGACATATTGGTTTCACCATTCATAAAAGTCATGACGTGAGTGGGAAAACTATCCCATTTCACATAGAAAACAGAAAACTTTTACAAGCATGATTAGTAGCACTTACTGCTATGACTCACAGACAAAAATGACATCATCCTTCAAAAACAAAACAGGTAATGTGTGGCAATGGCTCCGTTGAGACTTCGATAATGGCACAAACATTTTATATATCATCAAACTAATAAGGATAAATGAGAGAGCAGACATCCAAGCTTCTAGCTGTTATTTGTATACCAGCCATGACATATGGAATAAGCTATTTCAAGGTCACCCCTACTGGGGAAAAAATGATCGCTGCACGTGCCAAGAGGGACGTGACATCATCTGAAAAAGCATTTGCATAACGCAGAAAGTGAAGTGAGTTGGAATGTTTACATTAAAAGCCAATGAAGTAAGTAAGATTTAAAAAGCTGTTTTAAAGCATTACAGAGTAAATTAACGTTATGAATTAACTAGCCGATATTGAAATACAACAAATGAAAGGGTAACTTTAAGAATCCTATAAATGTGAACTGAGGCGTGTTTTGTGTTTACATTTAAGCTTAAAAGAAGTGTTTTAGGCAAAATACGGTAACAAGACCAAAAACAAAGCTTTAATGCCTGATAGAGGATTAACATCTGTGGGCTGTTGTCACTGCTGTTTCTTATGCCCTCTGGCAACTGCATGCGGTGCCAGATCCCCCAGATAGAGGGAGGGCACCTTCCATTTTTAGTGGGAGGAAGTCTGACTTTAGCCTGGTGGTCCCCTTATTTTGAACCCATTCCAGAGGAGGGACCGACCCCCTGAAATCGGCATGCCCAGAGGTATCATTTAACAACTTGGAGGACACTGGAGCCACGATGGACTTTACGTGCACCCGCTCCCCATCTGCGTCTAATTCTGCTAACTAATTTTTTTTTTTTTAATGATTAAATTAAATATATCCTACAAAACTAAATAATACCAAGGTAATTCAAGAAGGAGATGTGTTATAAATAAATCCAAGGAGTTCGCAGGCAGTTTGCAGACGAAATTTTGTAACATTCTCCTCCATATGTAATCTGATTTGCATACACGGATGAGCTGTTTCGAGAACCTTCTGGCAACAATATCTGAAAAAGAGAGTCATAAGTCAAACTTATGAAAGAAATGGGTGCATTTTCAGACAAAATAATAACAAGTAAAAACTCCTTTCAAAAACAACAAGAAAAATGGAAAGCATGGATGATAAAGTCTCTCTTAAAACTCATGTACATCAAAAGCATCCTATTTTTATACAAATACTAGCTGAAGTACCCGTTCTTCGCACGGGAATGAATGGACTTTTTGATATTACAATTTGTGGTGATTACTATTCATTGTAATAAACAGATATAGCAAAATGGATATCGCGTTATATTGTGTCCAATAATCATGCATACCGAATTGCAAGGCAATCGTTTGTACGGTGCAGAAGGCCATGCGGCGTAGCGCAATCTAGTGGCGAGTTTTAGCAAAACGGATACGGCGAAAATATTCTTCGCATTCAGATATCGATGAATACGAAATTTCAGGACGATCCGCTGGACAGCCCTGAAGTTCATGTGTTGACGCGACATCTAACGCGAAACTCTTCCCCGTGTTCAAATATCTATGTATACCGATTTTCATAGCGATCAGTTGCACAGTCAAGAAGTGATACACTGCAGCGCGATCTAGTGGTTAATTAAAGTAATGATTTGCTACAGTGCAGTCAAGTGGCGAGTTATAGCAAAATGGATAACGCCAAAATATTCTCATTGTTTAAATAGCTATGTATACTGATTTTCATAGCGACCGTTTGAATGGTCAAGAATTTGGCCTGCTGCAGCGTCATCTAGTGGCGAGTTAAAATAATAATGTATTGCAGTGCATCTAGTGGTGAGTAACATCAAAAGGAACACAGTTAGAATTATATTCTTCGTGCTGAAATGTGTAAGTATAAGAAATTTTATGCCGACCGGTCGAACGGTATAGAAGTTGATGCGTTGCAGCGCCATTTAGCGGCAAGTCACAGCAAAATGGATACTGAAAAATATTCTCCGTGTTCTAATATCCGCGTGTACCAAATTTCATCGAAACTGGTTAGACGATACTCGCATAGTAAACGGCTAACCAGAATAGAATTCGACGTTCTGCTGCGCCACCTGGTGGCAAGTTAGAGAAAAACGGATAGCATAAAAAGCTTCTCCATGATAAAAGACTTAGGTGAACCAAATTGCATGGTGAAACGGTGCTCAACGGTGCTTGAGTTTTTCAGCCTCATACACAGATACCAACATTCATTTTTAATCTATAACCAGTGTCATTATATATCCCAGTCTCAAATAAAATCCAGTTTCAAATCTAAGCCCCGCCAAAGTGCCAACATACGCAATTTTGCAAGCGTTTTTTCAGGAAATCATTCGAAGCATTGACTTAGCAGCAATCAATATGGGAAATGGTTCGACCGCGAAAAAGTAAAGCAAGCCTTTATTTGAAAAGTGGAATCCCTTAATACAGCCAAATTTTTTTTAATTATCAACTATAACGTGTTTTATTCATCGTTACTCCGATGTACTAAATGAGAAGATTTCAATTTTCTGAAATTTGGCGGAATTCCCACAACTTAAATCAGTGTACTCATTTGGCGAGAATTCTGGAGATAGATCGATTGAAATCCCTTAATAACTGCATTATTTCTTCACGGATCATTAAAATTTAATGCTGTATTCTAATAAAACCTTTGCACTTGTTTTCAAAAATCTTTTTACTTAAGCTCTCAATAAATTGCGCCAAGCCGAAAACTGTGCAAACCGCTAGAACTCACTTACTCAAAATCGATATTTTAGCCACTTTATTTTTTCGCCAAACTAAAAAATTTTACACATTAGCCTCGGAAATCTTCAATTCTTATTGTTTTGCATATAAAACATTTCATTCCTGCTCCGATTTCCCATGCACACGATATTATAATTTTTAAAAAAAATAACCTTACGAATATAAACTAACAAAAAAAAAATCATTATTATTCTTTTATTTTTACTTTTGACAATTTAAAACATTTTATTCGGCAAAATCGCCACACATGGCAACCACGATCCTTATTTCACACTTTTTTCACAACAGGGGTTACAATTACGGAAAGCTTTTTGCGTGGAGAGCATAAAAAATCTCTTCAATTCCGGGAACGGGTGAACTTTCAAAGTTTTAAAGTGGACTACGATTTAGTCTATATTATTTTGCATATCTGTGCAAAATTTCAGGCCGATAGGTCCATTTTTGTGGATTTGTATACGAATCAAATCCACAAACAAACAGAATTTCATTTTTATTTATAAGGATTGTCACGTTTTGGCACCACATTTAGCGATCCATTATCAAAAAATTCCAAACCTTGTGCGACTTTCAACATTTTATTAACGCCCCCCCCTCTCCACATTATCTGGCAAACACAATTGAAAAGTGATTCGACACGCTAATGTCTACACAGAAATCCTGATTGAAATTAATAGCACTCTGGGGCTAAACATTTTGGGGTGGACCGCCCTTATGACTTAGGGGTATGAGACATAGTTAAAAACCTATTCTCAGACCTAACGAATATACATAGAAAATTTCATTAAAATTGGTTGAGTGGTTTTGGAGGAGTTAGGTGACTAACACTGTGACAGGAGAATTTTATATATTAGATGTAAAATCTGCAGAACACCTTAGGTGTTTACCCCCATGGTGGTTTTTCATAATTTGGCCACTTAAGCAGGCATATAGTTGATAATAATTTCCCTTGCAATCAAAACAGCGCTCCATATATTTTCTGTGCTTTAAAAAAATGTAGAACAGCTCGGATATTTACCATCAATGACAGCTTTTCATTATTCAGCAATTTACATAGGTGCATAGAACTGTGATAATATGCGATAAGCATTTCCCTTTAAGTTTGCCATTAAAACAGCTCTCCATATAGTCTTATGAAGCTCAGCAGTGTAACGGTTAGCACATCGCGCTGCCGTCCCACAGGCCCGGGGTTCAAATCCTGGGCTGGGCAAGATCGACTCAGCCTTTCAGCCCTTGAGTAGGTCGATAAAATGAGAACCAAGCTTGTTTGGGAGTCAGACACAGGGGGCTTTATGTCAGGCTGACCACCTGGCCGAGGCATATGCATCGGCACCCCAGAGGCCATGGTCGCAAAGCCACGGTTGGGCAGCGCAGGCCTTGGCCCTGCAGTGAGCTGTTGCGCCAATGTTTGACTTTTTGTATATTCTTGACATAATGGCGTATATAGCACTGCAAAATATTTCATCTCGCTGTGTTGGAAAATCCTACTATCTAGTTTACGATGATCCCTGACAATTCTGGTTGAACCCATCCAAAATAAAACTTTTACCACCATTACTCCAAAAATATTAAAAAGTCAAGTGCAAAAACATAATAAAATCTTCACCGTTTGTAAGATTCCCTTGAAATTTTTCATAATTATGTATAAAAATGAAGATAATGGGACAAACATCTGCACTACTTTAAAATCCTGAAAATCCACCCTTTCCCAAATTGATTTGCCCGAGTACATCTCTCATTCTGAGTATAAGTAATACCCATTCTAACTTTACATCCAAAGCCATACAGCCATTTTAGAGTAAAACAGTAACAAACAGAGAGACAAACTTTCGCATGGATAACATGAGTAGGATAACAAGGAAATACTCACCAGCATTTCCGGCAACACACAGTCTCCCTGTCAACTTGGCCAAGAATTCGAGACAGCAGTCTTGAGAATCTTTCAGCCTTTCATGAACCTTGTCCAATACTCTGAAGAGAGATGACAATAGCAAGGGCACGTAGCGTGTCGGACTGAACACTTTTCTGAAAAAAAAGTAAATACACAGTGATTCATGGATGAACCCTTTCAAGTGCAGCCGTATAAGTATAAAGAACAACAATTGAATACACTGCTCAATGCTGGAAAAGTACAGCTTTTGCCATTATGGGAGGGGGGGGCTGTCATAGCCCAGTAGTTATGGCACTGGACTTGTAGCCAAAATTATATACTGTTCAAGGCGAGCGGGTTCGATTCTAAGAAACCACTAAAGACCATGGTAAAAAACACTCAAATTACTAGTGTTAAACGATAAAGTAAATAAAAAACTTTGTAAAAAAACACACATAAGAAGTTATAGGTAAGAAGATACACACGTTTCGGTCCAAAATTGTTTTGACCTTCATCAGTCCAAGCCCTTCCATCATTTGGGCTTGGACTGATGAAGGTCAAAACAATTTTTGACCGAAACGTGCGTATCTTCTTACCTATAACTTCTTATGTGTGTTTTTTTACAAAGTTTTTTATTTACTTTATCACTCAAGACCATCCTGTGCATGTATGATTAATATGGGATTCCAAAAGTCCTCTTGGCAGTCACTAGCAGCTTTTGAGGGATGTCCCTATTCAAAAGGCCTTTTGATGAGGATCCAAATTGAGACACGAAACTCCAGGATTAACATTGGTGACTGTAAATGACATATTTGGCGATGTGAACTGTCCTCCCCTTGCAAACAAACAAACATATCAAAAAACAGCAATGGTTGCACTTTTTCAGAGTGGATGTTCAATTCTATTTCTTTGCTATTAGCCGTAGAAGTTTTGGAATGAGGTGCTTTCATGAGGTGCACATTCAATGGTTAACAGAGAAGGAGCAGAAGTGATTAGGGCAGCTGCATCACAGCCCAAAAAACTTAGAATGAAATAGAGAGCAATTTTGATCTAAACAGTTGGCGGTTGTGCTTTAACTCTTCAATGGCTGAAAGGTTCCATTCAGTTCTACTTCCTTTTGAACATCAATGCACCTACATCATTGATTCCTAAAAGACTCGCATACATTGTAAACTACTTTTAGCTTAAACGATGAAAGCAATAATAAGAGATTATTTTCAGAACTTTTTCTTCTAACAAGGCACTACTTGTTGCCAGGTTAAAATATTGCATTCACTGTCGAAAAATTAAATTATTATTTTATATTTATTCTAGAAACCATAGATACAATCTTTGAAGTAAAAATAAAAAATAAGCATGAGGTTGATAAAATTTGACACATTAGTACTGATGCCTTGTTAACAGAAAAGTACCTTATTTTCTTTTCATTTTTTAACCACTTCAAAAAAGCAGAAGCACTATATTCCAGGAGAGCATACATGTAACTTCAATGCATACATATAAACATATGTATATCCTAAAATGTATCAGTGATATGAAGATAAACATATGCATACTTAAGCCACTTTTCAGTGGCTGTAGGCGGAGAAAGAACTCATCAACTCATTGCATGTCAGGCGCCGTACAAAAAGTGAGAAAGAAAATAATTTTTTTGCACTCAAGCAATAAAAGTTTACATTCAAATTCAAGCATAAAACTCTGGTTTAAAGATCTCTGTAACATTTGATGCTGAAAGCTTAAAATTTTGCACATCACCTTGTTAGTGTAATAGGGCACATTTTAGTAATTGAGAATTTTTTTTTTGTAAGGGGTGTGGTATACAAATTTAAAATGTATCACTTTTCAAAAATTAACCAGATGAATTTTTTAACAGGCTTTTTTCCTACCTTATTTGAAACATTTATTTGCTTGGCATTGCCCACTTATCTTGAACAGATGAAAAATTCAGGGATGAAATTGAAAAAAAAGAGAAAAGTCTGGAAAATATGTGCTAACAACATTTGAGCAATAGTATTTATGAATTTTAAATTTAATAAATATTGCTAGTGCTCTGATATTAAGGGCAAGATTCAAGTGAAACATGCGCGAACGAGTTTGAATGGAACGTTTTTCAGTCCACAGTTCAAACATTTCGGCAGAATGCTTCCAATGAACAAGCCTATCACGCTGTCACATGATCAAAACATGATTGGTTTGTTTCAGTTGAATAAGAAACATTGACGTACTTCGAAGTTTCCCCTGTTCAACGCGGAAAACGTTCGAATTGTGTTTCACTTGAATCTCGGCCTACGTCTATCCTACTTGTATGCAATTTTGCATTAATAAAAAATTTAAAAATTCAGAAAATTTTTGAAAAAACTTAATTTTTTTGAAACATTGAAAGAATCTGAAGAATATCATCCCTGAAAATGAAAGAGTGTTACCACCTTTTTGGGACTCTCTGTATACGCAAGTGCATACTACCAATGAAAAAGTTGATGAATGGCAAATATCCAAGCTGTTCAGGAATAATTTTTGATTATGGTACAGTCATTTGAAATTAGTTTTCCATTTTACTTTCCGAACATGTACCCTGTAAGGAAAGTAGTGTCATCCTGAAAAAATTCAAATTCAAGATTTTGGTGTATTGACACGTTTTGAGGCCTTCTGAATTCATTTATGCTATTTTTATGAGATGTATGTGTGTATGTGAGTGAACACGATAGCTCCTGAACAGGGCATTCGATGGAGCTCCAATTGGGTATATAGGTTATAAACCACCATCATAAGATTGGTATCGATTTTATCACTCAAATGTGTATAGAACTTATAGTTTTTCTACAGGGGTACGACAAAGATTTCTTTTACAGGATGGCCTATGGGGAGACATTCTCGAAAGTGCGCTAGCGTTTAAATGGTACATTCAATCGAGCTTCCATTTGGTATATATGTTTGAATGATTCATCAATTCAAATTTATTTAAATGCTGGGTAGAGGTCAAAATTCAGAAAATTTGCAGGTGGCCAGTGACCACTGAGCTTAAAATTTTAAGTGGCCGCTCGCATCAGGGGTGTAGCCAAGGGGGAGGGGGTTAGGGGGGTCATAACCCCCCCCCCATGAGGAATTTTTTGCCAGACAAAATGTATGTTCTTCACTCCCTTATACACACACATGTATGCATATATGTGAGTTGCAGTAGTCGTAACCCCCCCCCATGAAAAATTTCTGGCTACGCCCCTGACTCGCTTGTTTTTTAATATTGTACAACGTACATACAAAATAGTTTAATAAACATGCACAGTTAATATAAGTAATAAGGAAAGATTTCTTAAAATATACATCTAAATCTACTAATTTAAAAAAAAAAATATTACCTGCCAGTCTATACAGAGTGTCCCAAACACACTGACCTAGTCTTTTATTGCTTAAATATTGATTATAGACATGCACAATAAATCACAAAGTTATATAAGGGACACAATTTTATAGTTTTGATTAACATTTTCAGAATATTAAATACAATTAAATAAAAATTTTTAATTTTTATGCGGACCCCATACAAAAATATTCCCAGTTAGTATAGTTACCCATTACATTAAATAGGGATGTACAAAATTTCAACCTTTTTTTTTCAGAATTTCAACCTTTTCAGCCTTTCATCCTTTTTTTTTTTTTTTTCTGGCTACGACCTTGCATTTGTCAAAAGCATTTCTTTTTAGTGCCCCCCTACAACCACTCTTTAAAAAGCACGGCGCCCGACAACCTTTCAGCAATTGGCAGCCCATTTTATACCCCCTTTGCCCTGGTATGTCCATGTTTTCACTCGTAAACTTGCCATTCCCCCTGCCCCTTCCGTTACAGAGATCATCGCAGTCAAGATTACAATCGTTTTACGGGCCCCTTTACAAAACACTTCTATTAAAATGATACTATAACAAAAATACAATCGATTGAAACGACCCTTCACTGAACACGATGTATAACTGTTCCTTCACAAAATTCCAAGCAACACAATCAGACATTTATAGTAAATGAAACCCGATAAAATTTCCTTTTAAAAATAAGTAACTTTTTTCCTAATTGAGATGCTTATCAGAATCAGTGACAGTCATCGCTTTTTCATTTCCTCTGTTTTCTTTCGTTCGCGTAACTCAAAAAGAGGCACCTCTGGGATGTTTGTTTTACCTAATGTAGCCATAAAAAACTGCAATCTCTGGAACATAACACTTTCAGTTGGGGGTAAGAAAGGGATTCAAAATAACTTCACCGTCGATCCTATAATGTGGGATTCAAATTGTGTTATATTTGATAATTATTTCACAATCATAATTCTAGACTTTTAGTGAAAACTGTGAGAATATATAATGGCAGCTTCTGTAGTTTATAACTGGCTGTTTTGCGCACTTGCAAGTTTTTGTTTTTAATGATTGCTTAGTATAATCATTATCTGACCTTCCTACTTCAAATTATCTATAGTTATTAAAGATATTGACTTAGCATTAGAGCGTTACAGATTCATTTAGAAATGAAAAGTGCCTTTTTGCGAGTTAAATTGCGCGACTTCGTGACGTCCATAGATCTGAATTTATGCATCGGACTATAAGAAATGAACGCTTAGGAATAAACTTTAATCATTTTGAGATTGCACCAAACCAGTTCTGAATATTTTCTATAGGGTACACAAAACTGCCTTTTTGCGAGAACATAGTATCCCTATTTTTAAATCCCCCGCGGCTGCATTTGCGCACTCCATGGGTCTTTATTCATGACGAACATTGTTAATTTTCCGCGACGGACAGTTGTCATCCACTTTATGCTGGCCTTAAGCCTTATTATGCCGGAATAAATCTTGAAATATTTATTTATTTTATGTTTTTGGTATTAATAGATAACAAGAAAAGAGTTTATAAATGAATACTCGCCACTCTTCGGATTTTTGTTCTCAGAAAGAGAGCCCTTGCAAAAACAAACAAGTGCAGGTGTAGGCTTCGAACCGCAATCTTACGCATTGTCGTAATCCCCGTTTGCAAATTTCCAGAACAGATGATTACTTTTGCTAATGGGTCAAGTGGTACTAATACCCTTTATCAATGATCCAACTCTCCCCCCCTCCCCGCCATACTGACATCGATCTTGGAGTTTAGTTGACTCCTGTTAACAACATCTGTTTGAACGTCCCATTTCCGTTTTACTTTCAATTCATTGTGAAAAAAAAGGAAAGAGAGTGGGGAAATAAACTGTGGCGACTGGTACATAAATTTGCAGTCTCCACCTTCAAAAATGCAGTTGCCACATGGTGACCATTAATTTTGACCTTTAATGCTGGGTCATGATCTTAATCGTAAGTGTTTGGAAAGTCGAGTGGAGTCACTCCAGATTTTTTTTTTTAAGGAAAAATAATATTTTTTTTTTTTTTAAACGTTAAATAATTTGGCCAATATTGCATATATAAAAGTAATTCTTACATGAATTTTCCTTGCGTCCTATTGGCTATCCTTTCCGGCAATGATACGAGAGCCGTGATGAGCTGGTCCCAAATGCCGGACTGAGAGACGTATTTGAGATCCCAGCCTTCCTGGCTGATGCACTGCTTCATGAACAGGGTGTCCAGAGAGGGTCCCTGCATGAACTTCTGCAGCAAGTTGATGATCTTCTTCAGAGCATAGCTCTCGCTGTAAAAGGAAAACAGAGTGGGTTTTAGTGGCATACGGCACATAGACTTCCTTAAATTGTGCTCCTGCAGAACAAGGTGTGTGCCATGCAAAATTAGCAAAAAAAGGCTCCATGCAAAAGTATGAAAAAAATAGATTGCTGTCTTAGGCTACAATTTAATGAGGGTTCAAAATTAGCAGTACACTAGTTCAGGGTTTCTACAGATTTCCCAGCCTTTGCTTCCCTGACATCTATCACGCTCTTCCCTGACTTTATCGAGCGTGTTTTCCCGAATTTTGCATTTCTATATTTAACATGACATCCTTTAATTAATAATTTTTTTATATATTTTGCCCCTTTTTTTTACAAATAATAATAATAAAATTAATATATACAAAAATCTCAGTTGACATCACTGGATTCTAATAAAAACCCTGTTTGATAATCATTTTGGAAAAAATTGAGCCCATTTCAACTGTACAAGATAGGCTCATAAAGAACACATTTTAAAATTATTGATACGGTTGAATGAGAAAATGAAAATAAAACAGGTTCAAATAGCAACTATTTTCTTGATTTTACCGCAACATTCAATTTTTCTTGCATTCCCCTGACTTTTCATCAATCTCCGATAATTTCTCTGACTTTTTCCCCAAATCCCTGACTTTCCCAGACCAAAACTCATTTCCCTGACTTTCCAGGTCTGTAGAAACACTGTAGTTGCATTTTGCAACTGTCAATTTAGTTTTGACGTCGAAGATTTCAGAGCCAGTCATTTTTGACACCTAACTTATTTCCCAATATTGCACCATTACCCACAGGGCCGGCTAGAGTACCAGGTAGCCTTTTTCCCGCACCTTGCAGTTTAACATTTTTATTCTTATTTGTCAACAATCACACTATTTTTTTCTCCTACAAGGATAAATGCAGACAGCTTTTAGCCCGTTTTGGGGTCCATTATAAAAATAAAATGGATTAAAACAGGCCCCTTCACAAAAATACCACGGATTTCAAGAGCTCCTTCATAAAAATAAGATCCGTTTTAAAAAGGCCCTTTCCTAAAACATGAAAGAAATGAAACTTATCAAATAAATGTAATTGATTAAATGCCTTTTTATGGATATTTGATCTTTTACGAATATACTAACACCTGTTTATAGTTTGTACGCATAATAAAAACAAAATGTTTTGAAACTGCACCTATGTGGAACAGTTTGGCAACTGGAAAAAAGTAGTTACCGTATTTACCCATGTATAAGTCAAGAAATTTTGGACAAAAAAGAGGCTTTAACGTTGGGGGGTCGACTTAACGAGGGTCCTTAATTTTTAATTTTTTTTTTTAATCAGACGTCAAAAATGCCCTTTTATAAGACAAAGGATCTCTTCCTGCATTCCATAACACATTGACGTCTTTTCAGGTTGATTTTCATACCAGGAAGAATGGAGCAATACAAAGATTCTTTTGATAGTATGTTTCAGGTTAATATTTTCATTCTCGATTGTTTATTTGTTAAGGGTAGAAGCAACAAATAATTACGTTATTAATATTTTATACAGTGAAATAATTTTAGATATTTTGATTTTATTATTCCATATGGCAATAATTTAGGGATTTTAATCAAGTATGTGATAAGCATTGTTTGTTTTTATTGTTATTATTACCTTTGTTTATTTGTTAATGGTAGGAGCAACAAATAATTCCGTTATTAATATAATATTTGATATTTTGATTTTATTATTTCAATATTGAAACAATTTAGCGATTTTAATTAAGGTATGAGATAAGCATTGTTCGTTATGATTTGAATTAGTTCTTTATTTTGCTTACGTAGTCTTTCGTCAGAATGCTAAAATGTATTTTAATTTTTTTGTCTTTTTTATTTGTTATTTTTGTGAGGTATTGCCTTTAGAATATTATTTGTTTGCATTGTTTAATTTAATCTACTCAAAAGAGAAAGGGGGGGGGTTGAGGGGGGGCACAGCCCCCCTCACACAAAAAGAAAATTTATTAAATTTTATTAAACCGAATCTATATGTACATGTAAGCTTGTTATCTGTTTAATTTTTTTTCATAAAAATATTTAAAAGCCATTAAAATAAATCATAGCAAAATTAACGGCGACGCTCAATTATCTCGGAACCAGCGCCATCCGATCCGCCATATTGTTTACAATTGGCATCGGCAAGGCAAACTTGGGTTGGCGACAAGATTTTGTCGCCCAATCAAAAAATCGCCAAAAAGGGACCATACTAAAGCTGTTCCGAATTTTTTTTTTAACATAGCAAAATTACCAAGGAAAATACCAACCTGTGGTCTAAGCGTTTAACGAGAATTATAAATGATTCATGGGGAATGCCTCGCAAAAATAATTCATCAAACAAAGTTTCATGACACTTTTCATGGAACAGGGTGGGTTTTAAAGCATCAACAAGGGCAGACAAAACCGAAACATAACTTGAAATTACGATTCCGTCAGTTCTGTTTTTCTGTAAAATTTCTATATGGTATGTTTCGAGCAATGACCACTTTGAACTATTTTCTTCAGCATCGGATGTAAAATACTTGATTATTTCAGACGTCAAAGCCTTTATTTCGACTATTGTATCCGTTTTAGAATTGTCAACCATTTCATAAGCAGTTTTCTCAAAATGCTTAAAAACAATAAATTTCTGGAATATATTGCGGTTTGTTTTTGTTTACTATTCTCTTCCCTGGAAAATGTTGCCAACTAACTCTTCTTTATTTAAAAACTCCATGTTTGTATTATCAACTATAGAGAAACATTTGTTGGCAACAGGCAGAATTTGCAGGTTAGGAAGACAGTTAAGACCACCATTTCGTTCATAGTGTTGATGGGGCTCTGAGCCATAAAAATGTGAGTAATATTAACAATCTTATAACATCTATTTCTAATAATTAAATATTAATTTCGTAAGTGTTTCAGAAGGAAATATAATTCATTATGATGTATATTGTTTTGTTATTTTAACTCGTTGTTCATTGCTATATATTTTCTTAATCACATAGATATCCAGCCGTGTGTATCTCGCCATTAAGTTTGTAAATTTATGTATTTTTATTTTCTCATTTTGTATCGGCTTTAATTGTTTTATGCGTGAACTGGAAAGCACTAACTAATAGCTGTCTCAAGTGTATCTTTAGACAGTCGCAAATAGTGCTATAGCAACGTATTGCAATCAACATATTATACTTACGTGTAATATTTTCTGCTTAATACTACAGTGTTTAAACAGATCCTTCATTTTCTGCTGTTTGAGCCTTGCTTAATTTTGTGAATTTGTAGTTGATTTATAAATATATGTATGTGTGTTATTTGTGATTTCAGCGTGTAAGGTTCAGTAACTGTCATTAACTCTTGATTAGACTGTATTATGCATACTTTTTCGCAGTTTTTGGCGTGAAGTGTAAAGCACTAACTAATAGCTGTCTCAAGTATATCTTTAGACAGTCGCAAATAGTGCTATAGCAGCGTATTGCAATCAACGTATTATACTTACGTGTAATATTTTCTGCTTAATACTACAGTGTTTTGGTAAAGTTAACGTGTATTAAGCTGCATGTTAGCTCGATTCGGCCCCGTTAGCGAGCGTGGTTTGTGTGTATATAATTTATTTGTCGTCATGTGCTCTTAATCCTCAACTCATATTTGATGTAAGCGCGGCTAAAATAGGATTCTCAGATAATATGGGTTTGAATAATTAGGGTAAATATTTTCTTTTCTCAGCTATTTTGATGTGTTTAAATCACTTCACATGCTTGTACATAAGTAAATTGTGCGAAAGAACATGATACATTTGTTTGCAAGTTACCTAAACATCACGCAACATCAATTTCCACCTGTGATAAATCATCTGTGGTTGTGCATTTCCTGTGCATGTGTTAGGGTTAGTGCTCTGTTCATAATTATCTCAATTTTTTTTTAAGCAAATCTTTGTGCATTTTAAGGAAAATGGCTTCTCCAGTTCATCGAAGTCAGATTTGGTCTAAAGGGTCGGCTTAGGCAGCTTTTAACATCTCTACTACTGCAGATATTATAAGTCCTTATGGTCAGTGATCAATCTAAGCTTTTTTCAGAAGAGTAAAAATACTCCTTAACCATTTTAGAAGTAGTATTTTGCTATCCACAGGAGTCATTAAAGCATTGAACAATTATGCTACATTTTCAAATGTATAGTTAAATTGCATTTAATGCATAAATCATATATAATAACTGATTACACAATCTAGGTACACTGTTAGTGTTAACTGTTCACTGTTTGCTTTAAAAATTACATATTTCAGAGAGTTGACTGTAAATATAAATCATTTTCAAGGGGAAATCTCGCTGTAAAAACATGCATTCCAAAATTCTTAAGATGTATTCTAAATTTCTAAGGCGTAAAATACGCATCTGGAGGCATAATCGTGATCACTTCTTATGGTAATAATAAAATAAAGCTTTTAAAAAGCCATGGGTGCACACAGGATTTTTAGCTGAAGGGAGGGGGTCCAACTTTTAGGGATGTTATAGATTGTGAAAAATCAGTGATAATCTCGTTTTCATTAGATGGAATTCATCAAAATTTGTCACATCTCATTAACTAAGAATCTACTACACTGTACAATATGAAGCAAAGCAATAGTTGTTCCGTTTTGAGTTTTATGTTCTTTCAGTTCGTTTTTGAAAGTCGGGGGAAAATGAGAAAAAATTTTTTTTATTTATTAGAACTGAAACTATTACTACTTTTTTTTTATATTTTATTTACTATAGATGTAGGATAATATCAACTGGGGAAAAAAATATGGGGGGGATCCGGACCTCCTGGACTCTCCCCTTGTGTGTTCCACTGTAAAAAGCATGTTTTTTTACTTTCTCAAATATATAATCAGAACTTGACCCAATTAATATGGGACTTCTAAAGTGTACCCTCAATTAGAAAGAAGGCTATCACAATCAAACTCTTGCAAAAAAGTATTGGTGAACATACATACCAAAGAAGAAAGGAAAGATTCTGACGAATTGCTAACCTCCTCTTTGAAGCTTCGATCCTGGAATTTTTTCCAGGGTCCAGTTTTTTAATGAAGTCACTCTCTTTTGTTAAAATAATTGATAAAACATTAGAATGTAGGGTAAAATGTCAATGAAGGGCCGTTTTAATTTTATTTTTGTGAAGTTGTGGCAAAGCAGACCCTATTTCCGTCTGCATCGACCCCTGGCAGTGTCAAAATTGAGTGTTTGCGTTTTTCTCTAGATAAGGAACAATGGGAGCTTACAAGTACATGCAAGAATTATGGAGGAAGAAACAATCGGATGTCATGAAGTTCCTTCTCCGTACCCGATGCTGGTATTACAGACAATTGAACACAGTTCATAGAGCCCCGAGACCCACCAGGCCTGACAAGGCACGTCGTCTAGGATACAGAGCTAAGCAAGGTGATTTTTAAAATGGCTTCTTTATTTTTAAAAAAATGAGAATATTGACTTCTACAGAATTCCTACTACTTTTGAATTTTACCAAACTTTATGGAGAAACTCCTGAAATTTTTTGTGTATTTGAGTTTTGATATGTACAGTACCTACATGATTGGGGTCTGCTGAAAAAATCTATTAAATGTAAAAGTTTTTTTTTTTTGTTGTTGTTGTTGTCCAGGAACTCCTTCTGCTCCGTTCGACCTATCGGCTTGTAATTTTGCGCACGCATGTAAAACAACATAGAATAGTCCATAACCAACTTTAAAATTCTGAAAACTCAATCGTTCCATGATTTTTTGATATTTTCACCTGCAGAAAGCTTTTCCAATTGTCTAGAATAGTGATTGTGTTATGTATCATCTAATGCTAGAGATAGACATAACTGTAAACAAAATGGTATATCATAAATGTCATTTTGATGTCACAAGTTTTAATATTGCATTAAAAAATAATCATGTGAGATACTATCTATATGGAAAAACACTCTAAATACTGGTGTTAAACGTTAAAATAAAAAATTTTGTGAAAAAACACACATAAAATGGTACTTATAACAAGATAAGATCATTCAGCCAAAGCTCTTCGTCTAACAGAACAGTGGGAAATGAAAAAGATTCTTTCAGTTCCCGCTGTTTTGTGAGATGAAGGCTGAATACATTTTCAGTCGAAACGATTGTATCCTGTTATGAGTAGCATACTATCTATATTCTAGAAATTGACATAACTGTAAAACAAAGTAGCCTATCAAAAAGGAGTTAGAAATAATAAGGTTAGAAGGCTTTGAAGTTAAAATTTGCTAATATAAAAATTCACAACTATTTTGCTTAATGCGTGAGCTGCTCTTGGCGATTTTGGAGCCCTGTCGTTTTTTAGCAACCATAATAACGAGGAGAACCTTGCGTTATTTTTTTTTTTTTTTTAATTGAGGAAAATCGTCACAGGGTGGAAAATACTTATCAAAATAATTTATAGTATTCACTATTGGTTTGACGGCAGCCGCTGTATGTATTTCAGGAAACAGCAAAAAATGTCGTGAAATTTTCACAACTTTTCGCAGTACATATATATATTAGATTAGGTCAGGCTCTGTTGCAGGTGTGAGTTTTTCAATGTTGTAAGTTTCATTATGACTTCATTTGAAAAATACTGTGCGAAATAATCAGACTCAACTACCGGGGTCAGAACGTGACATCATACATTAAAAATTGCTTGAGATTATTAAATTCTGTAGCACAGTTTAACCTGCAGGGATGAGATTCTTCAGCTTTTTGTGAATAAAGAGGAAATCACTTTTTTCTCTGAATTCCTGATTGTAGTTATTAGTGAACTGTGTGATAGTTTTATCTTCTAGCATGTTCCAATGTTCTTTCTTCTCTTAAAACTTCTTTCACATTCATTAGATATAAGTATCATGTACAAATATTTGCTCTCGTATGATTTCAGCTTTTTTGCTCTTTTGCCAATCTCATCCCTGAATCCGTTCTATTCACAATCTGGGTGATTCTAGATAGCTCTTCAAGACTGAACCATGGAAGATTTAAATCTTTTAGATTGGAAACAGCTTGGATCTTTTCCTCCTCGGTGAAATGAAATATTTTGCAGTGCTACATCAATTTAACAAATTAAAAAAAAAAAAAAATTGTTACCCACAAGCCTTTCTATGGCCCACTATTATCAGGCTTCGTGCAATCTCTGATCAAGCCTTATTCAGGAGTTACTGAACAGGGTGGCTATTGGTCAGTGGGGTGACTGTCATCGCAAACATTTAAACATGGTTTGGACGGTGCTTAAAATACCTTAAAAAGTACTTTATGATGAAAAATTATGATATAAAAGTACTAAATGAAAAAAAGATTTTTTTTTTTTTTTTCATTTTTAAGGCCTAAAGTATTTAATTTTTTACCTATATCCTTTAAGTTTCTCAGTATAGCCGCAAGGTGCTTAATTTCTAGTGGTAATCGATCGTAAAATCGTCTGGCATCGAAACTTTTCGTTCCTCTTTTCCAGCCTCAAGCTGCGTTCATATTGATCGTACTGTAGCGCGATGACGTCATACGTTGGAGCCCCTTTTCAATAGCCAAGGGCCCCCTTAGGAGCCAGTCCAGGCCTGATTGTTCTTAAAATACTGAATCTCAACCAAAACTAGTCTGTTGCGTCCGGATTGCTGTTTCACTTTATCAGCATGTGCTATACTGTCCGAACTTTTCGCGAATGCAAAAAGTTTTTACAAGTTATTTATTTATTTCTATAAATTCACCTTTGTGAATATAAAGACTGGTGTTTTATATAAAATCGGACACTGATTATTTGAAAACGGAAATTGTCAGCTTAATAATCATCAGCTTAAAGCTAAGAAAATTTTGGGGGTCCTTAAAATGCTTTTTTTTTTTTTTTTTTTTTCTGAAAAGTCTGAACCATGTTAAACCCATGCAAAAAAAATAATAAAGGTCAAACCGAAGACCTAAAGTGTAGTACGATGTACTGAAACAGAACATTTCAAGATCATTATGGTCAGATTCAATTTGCAAAAAGTTGCTACTTTATTATTAAAATGCCTTGCTTTGTAGATATTGTTCTTTCCTCAATTTTTGCAGTCTGGTTCTTAATATATATTTTTTTCCTCCCTTCCAGGTTACGTTATTTATCGTATTAGAATCCGCAGGGGTGGTCGCAAGAAGCAAGTACCCAAAGGTTGCACTTACGGCAAACCCAAAAATCACGGTGTGAATCAGCTGAAACCTGTCAGGAGTCATCAAGCTGTGGCCGAAGTAAGCATTGCTGATTCTATTTTGCTGTCTTTATAACCCAAAATGATTGTACTGGGTGTTTAACAAAGAATCCCTAACTTTGGAAATGAATCTCGATAACCAATGATTAATAGAAGAATTAAACAAGTGCCTATCTGCCAACTCTGCCAGAAAGATTAAATCTTTCCTCTTTTAACACTTTCCAACATTGTTGAAAGGCATTTGATTTTATGTACTGTACCATGTGCCCTATGAAAAATGGTGTAAGGAGCAGACTTTGTGCGATTACATGATCATCTGTAATGGATTACGATTACTAGCAATTCCCTAAAAGATTCTGATTGTTGAATGTTAATTTAGTAAAATAACAGTAATCTTGAAGTTAAAGAATTCGATAATAATGCAATTTTATCATAGCATTTTTGTAAAATGTTATTTTAGTCATTGATTACATTCGATTGTAATCGGCACGAAGTCTACTAAGGAGTTCTCTTAACGAAATGAAAGGGGGGGGGTCCAATGCATCATGCTCTACATTTGATCATTCTTGAAACTGTATTTTGGAGAACGTAACCAAAGTTGACATATGTTCTTAATGTCCACAAAATATTATCCATCAAATATTAACTGTTTAATCTTCAGATAAATGAATTCTTTTACAGAAGATTATCTCACACCCCGTGGCAGAAACAGGGCGACACGGCAACATTGTCGTAGAAACAAAGCAACCCTCTGCAGACAAATTTCCCTCAACAAAAATGCGCTGTAGACCATTTCATGTCATTGTAATTTGCAATGAACAATGTTTAGGTGCATCCACATCTTTGTGTATACAAGCATGACAAAAGTCTGCTGCTGGGATCTCGACCTATTTAAGGACAGTCAATCACCGAACTGGGGGGTGGTGGAGTGTTGGGAGGTGTTTTATAATCAATGCATTTGGCATGGTTTATCTTTCTTATTTACTTTCTTGCCATTTTCCCAGACATACTGCTGAAATTTAAAAAAAAATAGGATTTTATTAAAGTAAGAAGTGTGAAGATATCCAATAATGTTTACATTTTGAACACAGCCTTTCTGAACTATCACAGATCTCAAGTATCAGGAAAAATCTAAAATGCTCGAAAAGCAAGTCGGTTGTAAAATTTAAAATTTCTTTTTTAACTCTTTTTGACATATCCGTTAAGTACCAAGTGCTTATTTATAGATAATTTAATAATGCTTAATTTACCAGTACCTTAAAATCCCGATGATAAGCCCCCACTCCTTATGTTTGGAAAGAAGCCAATGCATTCCCGGCGACAAGCACTGCTGCGACTTGTGGCATTCATGTTTAGGGTAAGCACTGCCGATCCTGCAGTACTATGATTTTGAAAGATATTTCCTAATTCGAAAAGATATAAGTGTGTCAGAATCAAATCTTCTGGTAATCATTGTGGATTGTCTTACAGATCAAAAAAAGACAAATGGTCTGCAAAATTTGGCATTAAAGCTGTGATTCCTTACTTGGGCCGAAACAGACCAGTGCTTCTTGTAACCAGCTATTCACAAATATGAGCCAATTTTAAAATCTTTCTTTATACAGTTTATAAAAGCTTGACTGGTAAAATCTTTTTTTACCCTAATCTTGCTGTCTTAAGCCAAGATAGGTTGGCAGCTGTGCAAGTTGTTTAATTTTTTTTTTTTTTTTTTTTTTAGTTCCGAATTTCATACAGTAGCCACAAAATTTTAGTTATAAGTTGAATTTAAAATTACCTTTCAACTGTTTTTGACACATCATGTCAATATCGAGTACTTATTTACCGAATTTTTAATAGAGCACTATTTACCAGTAAATGTTGCCAATCATGCAGGCCCATGATTTTGAAAGCTGTTTTTTAATTCAGAATAATGAAATATATAAATGAGCGAGAATTAAATCTTCTGGAATCATTGTGGATGGAAGAAGAAATAATTGATTTGCAAAACGTGTGGCATTAAAGCTGCAAAACCTTACTTGGACTGATGTTTATTGATGCTGCGTGTAACCAGCAGCTATTCACAAAGATGGGCAAGTTTCAGATTCTTTCGTGTTTGTACAGTTTATTTATATATATATATATATATAAACCTGACTGGAAAAATCTTCCTGTTTTTCAGAAAATCTTTTTTTTTTTACCTGAACTTCCTCCCTGTTTTAAGGCAAGATACGTTGGCAGTTATGTTATAGCAACATTTCAGAGCAATTTGTAACTAAAATTTTGTGGCTTCTGTATCAAATTCTTACTTCCTTCTTTATTATTATTAACATACCACTTTTTTCATTTTTTCATCTATCACCTTTATTGAGTTCATTCTTAAAGTTGGGGTTCTTCACTTAAGTTGGGGGTGTACTTAAAGTATCTTTCTTTTTTATGAGTTTTCAATTATTGAACACTTTAAAATATTGCATAAAATAACAGGATTCTATAGCTTTGTTTCAACAGGCTTATGTCACTAAACAATCTTTGCAAAAGACAAGCTATGATGACACATTTTTTTTAAGCAATGATTTCAAATGATTATTGAACTTCCTTGGATGTCTGAAGCTTGTGCCGACATTGTTATTAGGTTGCCAGTGGGCACTTAAATTTGTAATAGCAGGTTTTTCTCTCTCAATTTAAAAAATGATCAGAAGTCTGCTTTTATTAAATGAGTCCCATTTGTTGTAACTTAGGAATGATCCAAGTAGGATTTCAGATAGGTTAATTGTGCACATAGCTGCCGGGGGTTCCTATTTCACCTGAGTTGGTCCAATATTTTTATTTTGCTCTGGAAATCCGAGAATTAACAAAAAACTCAGATTTTTCCGGTCTTCAAAATTTACTTAAGACAGAGACAGGGAGAAAGTTTTAATCTTTCTTCATCCTTCTTGTATGAAGTCTCCAATACCTAATGCTTTAAAATGAACCCTTATTATGAAATTTTATTTTGTTATTTATATTAATTAATTTTATTAAAATTTACTTATGCTTTTCTGCATGCTACAATTGATTTTTAAGGTCAAATTCAAATCTACTCTACATTTGAAATGTCTTTGTGAAATATTTACATACCTGCCAACTTGTACGATTTAGCCGTACAATGTACGGATTTCGGACTTTTTGTACGGTGTACGTTATTACAATCAAATTGTACAATTTTTTAATTTTTGGAAAAATGTGTGGAAAAAAACCCCACCCAACAATGTAAAATACGTGACGGAGAAAAAAAAAGTAATGATGATGTTCTTTTCTGCGAAATTGGAGCCTCCGGGAGGGGAGGGGGAAGAGTAAACAATTATGCTTGCAATTTCCTCCTCTCTCGGCAATGGCCGAGGCAGGTGTGAGCAGAGCAGCGGAGTGAGACGTTTTCCCCCCACCTTCTCCATCACATCTATTTCCTGCCAGTGCCCCGGGATGAGAACTTGTTTCTGAAACCTGATTGGCTTATAGATGACTAGAGCTATCTGTGGAATGGCCAGTCTTTTGTGTCAGTTCTTGTTGAAATTTATTTTTCATGTATGGCAACATTGAAATACTCATGTGTCAGTGTTGTGCCTGTCTTCACGTGTGTGTACGTCGCATTCTGTGCACGTGCATTTCTTGTTCGCCGAGTTGATTTTCCTAATTTTTTTTGCAACTGTATCAATTTTTGCTATGGCAAAGCCTAAGCAGTATAATCAAGTCTTTTTGGATTTTTATTCAAAAGAATTCGCTTTCATCACAAAATCGAGAAAATTTTGCATTTTGTTCTATATGCAATGCTGATATTAAAATCTCGCATGGTGGATTAAGTGATATAAAGAGTCACGTGATGACAAAAAAACATGACGAATTTATGAAGGCTGCTGCTTCTAGTTCAAAAATTAGAACTTTTTTTGCCTTTAATAATGATTATGAAGTTATAAATGCTGAATGCTTGTTTACTTCGTTTATTATTGAGCACAATTTACCATTATCGGTAGCAGACCATGTAGGACCGCTATTAAAAAAAATGTTTCCGAAATGTGAAACTGTGAAAAAATACAGCTGCGGTAGAACTAAAACTGCCGCAATACTTGGAAAGATGGCATCTGAAGCCAAGGAATCATTGTTGAACCTGTTGCAGAAAAGAGTGTTTTCTGTTGCAATCGATGGAAGCAACGATTCGGATTCCCAGTTATATCCAGTTATTGTTACGTACTATAATTCCTTGGTGGGTCAAATTGAAAATTCATTGCTTGCAGTACCAGTTTTGTCCGGAAATGGAACAGGACAAAATATTGGTAAGTTGTTGATAGATACATTAGCATCTAAAAACATAGACATTAAAAACTGCATTGCTCTAAGCACGGATAATGCACCCGTTATGGTGGGGCAGAAAAATGGTGTTGCAGCCCTTCTAAAGAATGAAAATAGCAGTATTGTAGTAATGGGTTGTCTCTGTCATCTAATACACTTAGCTGCAGAGAAAGGTGCAGATGCTCTCCCTGTAGCTGTTGATGAAATCTTGGTTGATGTTTTCTATTACTTACAGAAAAGCTCTAAAAGGAAGGCAGATTTTAAGGAGGTACAGGAACTTGCAGATGTTGAAGACCACAAAATATTAAAGCATGTATGCACAAAGGTGGCTCTCATTAGGCAAAAGTCTGAAACGTCTTATTGAGCAGTTGGACCCACTTCTATATTATTTCAAAAACCAAGTGAAACAGGCAGATCAAGTTATTAAAAGCTCTTCACTTGATACGTACCGCATCCCACTGAAACCAGCAGATAAAACCTTCACTTCACATACAGATATTTCATCAGTTAGTGGAACTTCCAACAAAAGGTGTTCCGTAATGGATACTGTGCCTGCCTCAAAGAAGAAGAAAGGTGAAAGTTCTGTAAAGAGCAGAACAGTTAATAAGCCTGAGTGTCCAGTCAGTACACCTTCTCTTACAAGAGAAGGCCACATTTTTATGTTTCTGTCGTCAGACATTAATAAAGGTATATGCTTGTTTTTAGATTTCATAATACCAACCTTTGAAGCCACAAATGCCACTCTTCAGTCTGCAGCACCCAAAATCCACATATTAAATTCATTGCTCTCAGACATGTACAAGGAGCTTCTCATGAAATTTGTACGGCCAAGTTGTATCAAAAACTGTTTCCTGATGGACATCAAATATGCTGACACAAACAATCAAAAAATTGATGAGGATTTATTTATTGGAAGTGCTGCATCAAAGATTGTTAGCATTTTGAAGAAGGAGGAAAAGGTTACTTTTTTTTCCAGCGTTAGGCAATTCTATGTTGCTTGTTGCAACTATATTAGAAATAAATTTCCAATAAACAGCGATTTGTTGAAGCATGCTGAGGTTGCAGATCTTCAGAAGTTTTCTGAAAAGTCATTTTCAGATATTGACTACTTCATTTCCTGTGATGCTTTCATTCCTAAATTTCCTGTGATGCTTTCCCTTGAAGCAGAAGAAACTGAAGATCAAGCTCGTGATAAACTTCAGTTGGAATTCTGTGCATTACAAGTTGATGAGCTTCCTGAAGAAGTCTTAAAAGAGGAGAGGATAGACAGAAAGTGGGTTCTCCTTGGAAAAATTAAATCTGCTGATAACAGCTTAAAATACTGCAGGCTTTGTAATTTTATGCTTTGCATTTTAACACTACCACACAGCAATGCTGAATGTGAACGTATATTCAGCAGTGTGAATAAAACAAGAACTCAGTTTCGCAGCTCTCTAAGCGAGGAAAAGTTGGAACAAATTTTAATAATAAAAAGTATGCAAATAGGACCTTGCCATGATCAAAATTTTGATAGAGACTTCTTGGCTAAGGCCAAATCAGCTACTTACGAGAATTTGAAGAGCGATAAATTATAAATGTTACATATATAAAATGTGATATGTGTAACGTAAAATGTAAACTTATTTATTGATTCAATAAGAGCATAATATTTTTTCTGTGCAACAAGGACACCTCTAAATTGCATATAATAATTTTTATTTACATTTTCTTCTCATTTTTTAAGTAATGATCTTTCTTATCAGAAATTCAGGTATGCTTATTCTTTATGTTTTGACTTGTACCAATGTTGATATAAATTTGCATTCATTTCTAAGAATTGTCTCATTAAAATCATAATTGATTTTCATGTCATAAAAAAAATTCACAATTTTTTTTTAAATTTGTAATTCATAAAATTGGTATATGTGTAATAGGAATAAATAATTATATATATACACAAGTCTGTTTGGTTACATTTTAGCTTTAGTAGGTTAATTTATTGTGTGACTGCGTGAAACCGTGAGATTGTAAGATTTTTAAAAATGGAATGTTGGCAGGTATGTATTTATTAATGAAATATAACATTCTATTTCACTAGTTTAAAATAGTTGTTTTAATTGCTAATACAGTATTGTGCATGATTATCGTTCTAGTTACTACTGCAGTTTACTGTATGATTATCACTCTGTATAAAGTAGCTTGACTGATCCCTTTTTTTTCCTTTAAAATGATGTTAATCCCCTTAGTGGGCAATTTCGAACGTTATTGTCTATGAAGGGAAGAGCGAATTAACGACCAAGCTAACGTCGGGATTCAGCCATAAGCCCAGAAAGTGGTGTGCTAACCACCATACAATAAGGATTCTCAAAATGCCTAGAGTTTAAATGAAAGCTTTGAAATTAAAAGGGTGGGGGGGAATCAGTGTCCAAGCACACAAAATGTTCAGTGATAATTGGGGTCTGTCCCCGGCAACTCCAAATAAAGGGGTGATTATATCAAGCTCTGTTGTTGAGAAACTAGGAAGATTGAGTACAGGAAAATCTCAGACTGTTCCTATCCTTGAATAAACAAGTGAAAAGTTTTTTTTTATTATTATTATTTATTGACAATGTGCTGCTGTTTGAAGCAACTATGATGACATTTTTTAAGGAATGATTTCAGATGATTATTCAACTTCCTTGGATGTCTGAAGTTTAGTAGCTTTCCAGTTTGCCTATTTCTCATCCTTGATTATTACTTATTTTTTTATATTATTTATTTACATTGCAGGGTTCACACTAGGAAAAAAAATTAAGTGCGATTCTCCCTCTCTAGCTTCAACATCAAGTGGGATTTTTTTTTTTTTTTTCAGAAAATCAGCAGTAAATATAATTCTAATAAGAAAAAAATATATACAGTAGAAGATCTTTATAATGCAAACCTCGAAACGCAAGGTTTTGCGTTATATGGATCATTCACTTATATCATTAAACTTCCCTAGTAAACATATTAAAATATAGCTAGAACACATAAATATAATGCTTAAAACTTTTTTTAAATACAAATACTACTTTAAAAAACAAAAAAAAATGGAATTTATTTATTTACAGAAAAAATAAATAAATTGAAATTACCAAAAGCATTAAAGTTTATTTGTTAAACAATATATTAATTTTGATTTGTTTTAGAATTTGCAATCTCTCAACAAATAACTCTTCTTGCAGCCTTTGAACAGGTAATAATTTTACTTTGGTTACACAGTCTTGTGTTTCTAGGAATTTAAAATATGGATCTCTTATGGAAATTTCTTCAGATTCTGAAAGTTTTTCAACTTTCTCTCCAGCATTTGATTCTGTTTCAGAATTGTTTTCCTCTTGTTTTGAAACAGAGGAAATTATTTCAGCACTGGTCAAATAATTAACAATTTGTGACATCATCCATTACCAAATATTCAAAATGTTTTCTTCATGCAGGTTTGCAAACTGAGTACTTTCCATTTTGTGCACAATGCATTAGTTCAGCAGTTTTCATTTTAACTAAAGATGGCTTAAATCCAGTTCCAAAATTGTTTTAAAATAGTGTTCCATTGAGAAAACTCCCCTACTTCTCATAGACTTTTTAAAAGTATTTTACTGTCAATATTGAGACATAAGCATATCGTCGGGCGGGGGGCGTGTGCCAACCCTCCCAATTTTGTTTAGAAAACCATTCATTTTAAAACCTTTCTTCTTGCCAAACTTAACGAAAAATGGCTATTTTTACTTATGCTATGTGCATTCTCCCACCCACAGGCACACACATAAAAAAAAAAAAAAAAAAAAAAAACCTTTTCGTGATGCTACGCGTATGATTTAGGAAGCCAATTAACAGCATAGGATTCAATATAAAACAAATCAATTTACAAAGAGAAATATAACTAAATAAATAAACGTCTGTTTGGGAAGTCAATGGTAGAGGAGGGAGAAAGAGAGTGGTTCGGTAGTGGAGGGAAAAAGGGAGAGGTTCGTGGTTTTATTAAAGTAAACATTCCTTCCTCTTCCACCCGGCCAGCCAGCTGTTATGTTGATAATGCATAATGCATGCATGGGAGAATAATTGTTTATTTTAAGCTTAGCCTGTTGTGGGATTTATCTAATGTCTCAAAATTAATTCCCTAGGAAAGCAATTAAAAAAAAAAACAGATTGTAGAAATTTCTTAATTGTGATTTTCTCTGTTTACATCCGCAGTGTTAATGCGGTTTATGGAGAATTGCAGTTTATAGAATTGCGGTATATCGATCTTCTACTGTATTTGTATATGTAGCACTTGATTCAGTAAAAGATAATGCATACTTATGGATATTTATCGTTTTTGATCAATGTTGGACTGAAATTTTTCCTACTTTTGTTGGTTTGCAGATATAAAAAGGTTTGATAAACAGTAATCGAACACATGATTAAATGTTACTCGATTCAGTACATGTTATTTATTTTCCTTTTTAATACAAAAATGCTACGGTACAGCTGACTCAATATTCAAACATTTCAATGGAGCTGTAAATGATGATGTTCAATTGCTACATGAATGAATAGTGATTATCATTTTAACTTCCTTGGATGTCTGATGCTCCTTTCACTCTCATTTCCTTAGAATTTTTATACAGTTAAACCTGCTTCGTAAAATAGCCAGTTAGTCTAGCCATGATTAGGCCAAGCTCATAAAGCATGACTGTGGAAAAAAGTAATAATTAACATTCACTGCATGAAATTGTAAAACTGTGCTATAAAAAAATTAATGTACTATATACTCTGTTATGTAATACTCAAAGTTTTTCAATTTATCATCTTATTCATTTCTTTTTAAATGAAGCTAGCCCGACCTGTGGGTGAGTATGTTGTCGCTCTCAGCCAATGGGAGATGGAAGGTGCCTGGTTCAAAACCAGATCGCATCTGCTGGCCTAACAGTTTGCAGTTTTCTATGGTTTTCTCTGAAATTTCGTGTAAATACGGGTTAGGGTCCCTTAGAGAGTCCCCCACGGGTGGCAAACCCCCCTAGGCCTAGATCCCTCGTGCAAATAATGAGTCGTAATTTCACATTTAATTTCTTTAAGCTCAATGACCTGTTCATTTGAATGCAAAAATGCTCAGTTTATAAGACGCAAACTATCAGTTATACGTCATTTTCTTTTTCATTTTTAGCCTTCCTGAAATGCAAATATTCAGATTTTTCTTTTTTCTTGCCCTTCTCTTTTAAAACGCACAAATGTTAGGACACAGCTAACTCATTCAGACATTTCAGTGGAGCTGTAAATGATGATGTTCCTGTGCTATAATGAATGAATAATGATGATCATTCTAACTTCCTTGGATGTCTGATGCTCTTTTCACCCCACCCCCCCCTTTTATGCCTTCAGCCACTGAGCTTGCTTGGCGACATCCAGTTAAACTAAGCTCATGAGACAGGAATGCGTAAAGGATGAATAGCAATCGTCTTTTTCTTATTATACATCAGTGAGACTGCAGGCATATTTATTTTATGAAGTTTCGAAATTTCATTTAATACACAGGCATCTTGGTGAAAATGACATGCTAAATTCTGAGAGCCTGTACTTTAGGATTAGTATTTACTTTCCCCCCCCCCCCCTTGAAAAGTTTCTGGCTACGCCACTGCATGTAAGGATAGATTTTTCATAAATACATGTGTAGCACAGATATTAAAGATTTGTTTTGAGTACAGTGATGCCAGTCATGTGAAATGAATTCTATCATTTCTTAACTTTCATAGATGTCTGATGAGGCCTTTTTTTTTTCCCCTTGTGTAGATGTGTGCAATTCTTCAAACCCCGTGTGTGATTAATAGGGCAATCAGAAATAAGTGGTTGGAGATACTAAATCTTAAAACAATAATTAGAGATTTTGACAATTGCGAAGTCCTTTTATACTGTCATTAAAACAGGCACCTTAGCTTTTTATCTAGGAAGCAAAGCTCTTTTTATATATAGTTTCCATTGTTCATTCCTAAAATGTCTGTGTGCAAGCTTCCATGATCTGACATCCGCTTTTTGGTTAACTGTAATGTACAACTTCCTTTGGATGTCTTATGACTGTAGTTTTATCATTGTGATAGTGTAGAAAGATGTGTAACATTGACTATAATTCTTTTTTTTTTTTCTTGTGGTTTGAACTATTTCAATCTTTCGCATTCATTCGAGTCGCTTATACATGATGATGCCATGTATGTATGAGTCAAAATGATTTGAACTCATTTTGTTCCCTTGGCTATCTGACTACGCAGTGAAAGGGTGTATCTCTTACTTGAAATGAATGACACAAAGCAGTGTTAAAATGCAATGAGTGTTGAGTAATTTTATCTGCATAAAAAAAAAATCAGTTGAAAGTATGAAAATGATTTGCTTAAATGTAAGTATTGTGTGTAGTTTGAGCCTCCCTTCTTTTTTTAATACATCAGAGTCTCCAACCTCTACGAAATATTATTAACCACTTTTTCAAAACAGCAAATTTTTCAAACATTTTTTTCACAATTGCCCGCAAATCCAATGTCAGACTGTCTTTGGAATGTTGAAATTTCGCTATATTCCAATACTAATTTTACTGTTCAGGGAAAGTCGTTAATTATATTCCGTATAGGTTGGAGACTCTGATATATAAAAGATTGACATCCTTTAGTGCCTTGCTCTCTACCACCCAAAAAAAGTATCTTGCTCTATAAAATGTAATTTCAGCTGCCCCATCCTTAGAAAGTGCAGGGTAGTTTTCATATTGTGATAGTGTATTCATAAGTATAACATTGATTATAATTTTTTTCTTGTGGTTTGAAATATTTCAATCTTTTGCATTCATTCAAATCATACATGATGATGCCATCTGTTTATGAGTAAAAATGATTAAAACTCATTTTGTTCCCTTGGCTGTCTGACTACACAGTAAAAGGGTGCATCCCTTACTTGAAATGAATTACACAGTGTTAAAGTGCAACGAGTGTTAAGTACAGTGCGCACTGGTTATAACGGACCTGGGATATAACGTACTATCGGTTAAAACGTACTTAACCAAAGTACGTACTTCGGCTATAACGTACTTTTTATACCAAAGCCAAGAATAAAATACTGTTTTTGTTAAGCATTTTATCTCTCTTTTCACATAAATTTCAGTGCGTTCAAAAATGCTCGTTGTCAGTTTTCAGATTCTCTGGCGAGATTGTGTATGAATGAAGGAAGCGATTTTTTTATCCTTTTCCCCTGCCAGGCAGGGCTAAGAACAATACCAAGTTTTTTCTTTGGCAATCATCCATATAAATGCCTTCTGAAAAGCCCTATCTATAATGATTTTAATGATAGTGAAGAAGAAACAGAGGAGCTTACACAAAGTATACCCGACGCATTAAATGTTGCAACAACAGCATCGCGATTTTTTTAATGATGCAGAGACTCTAGAGAAGTTTATTATGGATATCCAAAACTGTATTTTTAAAGTAGCTCAGCTTATTTAAAACAAAAGAAAATTACAGATTATTTGTGTCAATAAAAATTGTAAGTGGTAAAGAATTTTCTGATTTTTATTTAATTTACATTTTAAATATCATGCATGTTTAAAACACATATTACAGTGAAATTATGAGCCTTTTTGTGTGTGTGTAATATTGAATCTTACCGGCAGTATTTCTTATAACGTACTACTTTTTTAGGTCCCATGAGAGTATGTTATAACTGGTGTCTACTGTAATTATATCTGTTGAAAATGTGAAAATGATTTGTCTAAATGTTCTAAGTGCTAAATGCTATCATGTTTATATGAAAAAATTGTGTGTCGTTTGAGCCTCCCTTTTCTTTTAAAGATTGACATTCTGTAGTGCCTTTCGCTCTACCCCTCAAAAAAAGTATCTTCTTGCTCTACAAAATGTAATTTCAGCTGCCCCATCCTTAGAAATGCAGGGTTTCTACAGACTGGGAAAGTCAGAGAAATGCAAGAATATTTGAATTTTGTGGCAAAATCAAGAAAATACTTCCTGTTTGAACCCAATTGTAGAAGTTGTTTTAATTTTCTTGAACCTTATAAATAATTTTTAAATGTGTCATTTATCAACATATCTTGTTCAGTTGAAATATTCTTAATTTTATCCTAAATGATTATCAAACACAGGTTTTGTTAGAATCCAGTGATGTCAAATAATATTTTTGTGTATATTGATTTATTATTTGTACAAAAGGGGGCAAAAAATATATAAAGTTATTAATTAAAAGATGTAATATTAAAAATAGAAATGTAAAATTCAGGACAGCATGCTAGATAAAAAGTTGGGAAAGTGAAATCTGTAGAAAATAGCATCATCCAGTGTACTTTTCTACAATCCAAATCATTTTTAGTGGTACAAAAAAGTCAATCTTTCACCAGTTGTTAAAAAATAAAGCCATTCACTTGACCCAATAGGATAGAACTTTCCTATCCGCTCATGTTGATGTGTTTTTAATAAACAGGCATGAAAGTTTTCAGTCTTTTGACTGAATTAAGTCTTTTTCAGCATCATCAATGTATTTGAGATTTGGTATTTAAATTAGTTTAACAAATTTAATTTTACTGAATACAGTGATATAATGAATATTAGTTAATTTAATTATGAATACACCAAAAAAAGGATAACAGGTAATGTAGTAGCCCTTTAACGTGCAGTGATCCCGCTCTGGGGACACCCAACTCTGACGTTTTGACTGTTGCCGGTCACGAAGAATAGATTGGGTTTCTATAAAATAAAAATAAATAAATAGTGGCGGGTGACATAGCTCCATGAGAGAATCCTTTCCATTGACATCTGCTGAAAAATGGAAGAATGTGAGATAATCTGGATGGATTGCCCCGTGCTGAAAAAAGAGCAGCCGTTGCCATCTCTCGACTTCGCGATCAGCAAGAGGGCGGACAATCGAAATGTTCATCGCGTGCCACAGATTTAGGGACTTTCTTTTTTCTCCTGGTGACAGCTGGCTGTGCATCGTCAAAAAAGGGTCTCTAAATCGGTGGCATGCGGTGAACGTTTCGATCGCCCGCCCTCTTGCTGGTAGTTAAGTCGAGCATTGGCAACAGCTGCCCTTTTTCGGCATTGGGACAGATTGTGCCTCAAAGGGGTTAAATGCATAATAATTCATTTGTTATGTATGATCCGCAGCAAAGTCAGTCAAAGTTCAGTTTCGTGCTTTCATGCCTGAATAAATGAAGAGTGGGTGTTCTCCCTGAAATAATTCTTTTGTGGATATATAAGTACCTTTTTATGTTGTTCCGTAAGTTTTTTTGTTAATTGTCCTTGTAGTTTACAATAGTTTGGCTGTGTCATTGTGTAATTTTTGTTTACTTTTTAGGAAAGAGTTGGCAGAAAGTGTAAAGCGCTGCGTGTGATGAATTCTTACTGGGTGGCTCAGGACTCCACCTACAAGTTCTACGAGGTCATTCTTGCAGACCCAGCCCACAATGCCATTCGCAACGATCCCAAAATCAACTGGGTCTGTGATGCTGTGCACAAACATCGCGAGTTGAGAGGCCTGACGTCTGCCGGAAAGAAATCACGTGGGTTGGGCAAGGGTCACCGATTCGCCAAGACGATCGGCGGGTCAAGACGCGCTTGTTGGAAACGAAGAAACACTCTGCAGTTACGTCGAAAACGATAGACTTTTTGTAAATGCAGAAAATAAAGTTTCAGAAATATACATTTGTTGTGTGCATAATAATATACATTGCATGCTGCTATTAGTGTGATCGAGACCTTAAAGCAAAGCTTTAAATGTGGCATCTATTCATCAGTTTTTCTTTTATTTTAAAGCTTCTCTTTTTTGTTTTTCAATGGATGCTTTTTTTAATATAGAATGAAAAACAATAACCACGGTTAAGGAAAGAATGTTTTCTCGAGTAGAGAAAGTTTGCTGCAACACATTTCTAAGATCTGTGCAAACACATTTATAAAATTGTGTTTGCACAGATGAGTACCAGTGAAGGAATTTATTTCATATTAAAACACACTGGCAATTTTAGCTGTTCTGTGTCACTGTGTTAGTCTTGAGAGTCTGCCGAAGTGTGCAATTTCACATTTCTGGGTTTAAAGCACCATCAGGAAGAAGTTGCTCCCAACCTGTCCTTTGAATGGGCATATTTAGAGATGAATTTAACGTGCGTATACAGGATGGTCTTTGATCAGTTGGGATTCGAGACCAATCCTTTCAGCACCTTTACTAGCTAGGCTGAAAGAACTTAATATCAGAAATTGAGTGAACCTTGTGAAAACAAAATAAGTTGGAACTCTCATACCTACGATACAAATATATGTTCCAGTTACTGAAAATAGATAGGTTATTGAATTTTCGCCGTTGAAATTAACTTATTACGGAAAAGTAATTTTGCTTTACCTCTCTGTTTTCATGCGTATTTTTCAAATATTGTGATCACTATGTTATATTCATCCTCAAACCAGAATAAAAAAAAGAAATATTAGGAAATAATTAACTTTATTTTGTAGTCTCAATGCAGGGTTTGATGAAAATGTGTTATTGTACACTGGGTGAATGCATTCACTTAAAATAAAGATGTTACTATTAAATATTTATATTGAGATCTCCATCGAGCACATAAAGTTAAAGGATTGTTTCTAAATCTTACTATATCTTCACACTGAAGTTAGTGACAATCCAGATTGTCTTTAAAATAACAATCCGATACAGTACATATTATGTTCTAATCAAGGAAAGTAAACTTACATATAAAGAGGTGTACTTGTTGGAAATAATATACTTAAATCAAAGTTCTGTATGTCAAATTTGTGTGTTTAGATATGTAAATTTTTTGAAAAAACTAATTGTATCAAAATTACCATATCCTGTTCCTTCATGTGGTCCAGAAAGGAAAGCAGGAATGTTAAAATTTAAGTAAATTTGATATAAAATAAACTATAGACTAACCTCTGATAGAAGTACCGTTTTGTTCCAAATATAACCCAACCCTAAAATTTTTCAAGATAATTAGAAAAATTCTATATATAAGCCTCAAATTTAGTACAAGTCAAGTTTTTAACAGGGAATGATCAGTCAAAAAAATACCATGTTATTATTCTGGCCAATACAGTATTATGCTTTTATCTTAAGCTGTAGCAATAATTTTTTCTTCATTTAAATTTCATGCACGAATGTTTTTATAAATGTACATAAAACATGCATGCTGGAATTTGAATTTTGATTTATTATTTGAGTGTTTCTTAAGTTCTTAAATGTTTCATTATGATACTGAAGTATACGGGGGGTACGATGAAACACTGACACAGACATTTATCTGTAAGTATGAAGATTCTGTTTGCGAACTCGTAAAAATTCATTCAGATGGGGAAAAGAGAATGTTAAGTGTTAGCTTTTGCAATTTCCCTCTTGAGGTATTGAGAAACCTCTCCATCCTTGTTCAGTTCATGGAATCTACAAAGTTCTTCATTATTTCCAGCTTAATAGGCTGGGATGGAAGCAGAATCTGGATGTTATTTGGGTCTACTAGAAGCTCATTTGTCTCCCCAGAATTCTGATTTCTTGAAAGCTACTTGTATTTTATGTAGTGAGAATCCCATAAGCATAGAATACAACTATGTATTTAGTATAGCCTCACTTCATTCCCAGGAGTACAGCAATAACTTTTAAGTGCCAATGGATCTGTCATTTGTGATAGTCGTGTATGATTGACTCTAGAAGTAATATCCCATTCTGGTAAGTTTCCTTCCATGTGAACTAAATGCACAATTAAGTTTGAAAGAGTCTACAAACTTCTGGCATCCATACTAGCAACCAAATATTCTTTATTCTCAAGGAAATTAAGATTGTTGTGACAAGTCCTGTAGTCTATCTTCACTACTGGTTGAAGTAGATGCGATTGCTTCAGTCTTGATGCCAGAAGCCCTTTTCTTTCGCTCGTCAATATCTCTTATAGTGCTGTAAAAGTAACGACAAAATGAGTATCCGTATGTATTTGTTACTTAGATGTTCGCTATTCGTTACTACTAATAGAATCGGTAATAGGGTGTTATATGAGCCCCATAACAACACATCCGGGACAGTGTTGTTATGGGTATATGCCGCCCATACATAAACCCATAACAAAACCTAACCCAAAAGAATTTTTTTTAGCGAAGTTGTACAAAGTTGTATTTGACAGTGTTGCCTTTTTACCCACATTTATGGTTTTATACAATGCTAAATTATCCGAATTACTGAGTACACATAGAAATCTTCCAAAGACATATGCCATTCTTTTTCTCAACCCCCCCTTTTTTAAATTCTGAACGCTGGTTTAACCTGTTCAATCTTATCATAAAAAGTGTAAAGGAAAGCTTGTGACTCATGTTTTTTTCTGGGAGCGGGTTCTCGAATACTGAGATCCAGGGATTGGGCCAAATATATTAAATTCACAGGGCAGGGGATCTCAGTATGATATCAACTACTTTGCGTCTCTACAAGCATAATATCTTTATTATTTGTGAGTTCATATTTCATATCAAAAACTTCTTTTGCTGGATGATTTTTCGAAGTAAATTAAAAATTACCATATTTTAAATTAAAATTGCTTAATTCAGTAAGAATTATCTATTTTTAAGATATTTCCAGTTCTATTTCTGCACTTTTGGGATGAAAGGGGTTAGCCCCTTCTGTGGGTGCATATATGAGAGCATTCTTTAAACAAAAATTATCACTCCTTTCATACAGAAAGAATGGTTGCACCGGACTATGCGTATTCCATGAGTTCATGGAATAAAATGTACCATAAAATAGGGCAGATGGCCCCCTAAACGCCGACATTTTAGAAACATACTGAACTTTATTGAATTATTTTAATACCAGTGGCTTACGCAGGAGTGGGCATAGAAATCCCGGGTCGCTCCCAATTTTTTATATATTTTTTAAACAATTACTTAAAAAATGTGTTTAGGTTTCCATGCTAAATATTTTTTTTAGTTCCAAATAATATTTTAAATAATAAAAATGTGTGAATTCGTTTACTTTATAAAAAAATATTTTTTTTAAAGGTGTATTTAAATAATTTGTTATTTATTACACATATTTCGATTCTAGCTAAAAAAAGAAAAAGTTAAGTTCGCAATCCTGCTTCGGAACCACCCTGAAAGAAATAATTCTGATTGCACCACTATTTAGTACTAAAATGTTAGTAAGCCCGAAATTAGCACCCCTTACTAACATGCTTCTCTTATATGTATTGCTCCTCTACAATTATAAGAACACCCCCTTCCCCCCCTGCAAAAAAAAGTTCAACTGCGCATAAGAACGCACTATACACCGGATCCTATCCCCCCATTGTACGACCCATATCAATAGAGCAGCAGATAGTATATCCATCTCCATAACTGTAACGAAACATACGGATTCTTCCAAACCTCATCAAAACGATACCATTCGGCTCGGCACAAACGAATTGCAACCAGAACATACTACTACTCAAATACCGAAACTGATTTTTCTCTTCAAACAGCGAGAATCCATAATACTTCCGGTATCTAGTAACGGAACGGAACATACTATTACTCAAATACCGAAATTCATTTTCTCCCTCCGGCAGTCTTGTATTCGAAGTTCGAACCTGGTCGATCCGAAATGCACACTCAAAAGTCATTTTCCCCCTTGAAACCGCGATCCGATATCCAGTAACAAACAGAAGATATTAGTACTCGATTACTGGAACCCGTTACCTCCCTAGTTCGCCTCGCCCGGAAGTCTGTATTCGAAGTTCGAAGCTGCTCGATCCGAAACAGCTTCCGATCGAGTAACGATATCAACCGAAAAATAACAATTCGTTACTTCGAGTCTGAGTGATTATCCGTATCTTAGTACCGAATACATGCGGTTTGCTTCAGCTCTAATCTCTTACGAATCAGTGAATTGAAACTATAGATACCAAAACTGTTTTAAACATAATTCATAGAGATTCTGTTAAAAGTATATTCTCGCATCCATAAAAATGGATTAAGAGAACAGAATTAAATTGGGTCCTATGATGGGTAACTTTGAATAAATTAAAAAGGTTTGTAAAAGTTGCATTGTATTTTTTCTTTTTTTAGGGAGAGGGCATCTTTTTAAGGCGTCTGGAGGTAATACAATGGGTGTCTATTCAACTTAAGTAAATTACACAGATTTCTCTTTTTGTATTTGTTAGCACTCCAGTGCTATTTCTTTCAAGCATGGGATGTCTGTCTATGCAGTGCACCGTGGTCACTTTTCGTTGGATTCATGTTTTCTGCAGAGTGATTGGATATTGCTAACGGAAACATGGCTATCCCTTCAGATGATTTTCAAATACTAGGATTCACTTGGGTCGAACAGATAGACAGTGGTTTCCAAAACAGAAAGCCGTCTGGAGTTCGGATTTTTATAGAGGAAAACTTTATAAAAAGAATATGGAACACTTTACCCGTGCCCACAAGAGACAGATCGAGGGTGTTCAAATGGCCATTGCATGTATTCAAAATAGAATGAAATTTGCAGTTCCATACGCTCGTCCTCGAATTTCTTACAAAGATCAATGAGATGCTCTATTCGAAACGTTACTGAAGGAGGAGGATTGTAAGACTGTTTTAATAAGAGATTTTAACATAGAATTCAATTCCGATCCAGGATCCGCTTTCATAACTGAAATGGATACTTTAGATTTTCCAATACGCACTCATCCAAAAAACATTTCACCACTAGGGGGCGAAACAACAATGGATGCCATTTTCAGCAACAAAAGGATGTGAACAGGAGTCTAGGAGCGCTTACAGTTATTTTCCTCTATATGGCAGAATGGATTGAATAGATTTTAAAAAATTCTGAAATTTTTCCAGCCGAGTGCGTAAATAAAATCTGGAAGAATTTGATTTTTTTCTTATTACTTTTAATTTTGTGAAAATTGTGCAAAAATTTTACAGGCATATTATTAAAATTTCTAAAGTTAATCGAACAAAATTCAGTTACAGTCAAGGGGGGTTGAGTTCAATAACATTGTTTGAATTCTTCCTAATTAAAAATGTAAATATATATTGAGAAAATTTTGTCTGACCACTACGTGAAAACAACTAGTATTGGAAGTATTGCAGATTGAAAAACTTTTCTTCCCCCGACGACTCATAACAGTTAAATGGGACGAGCCCCACCGAACTGCCGAGCCTTTTTGCCCTTTCGACGCATCCTCGTCTCAGCAGATGTACCTCTTCCGAGTGACCGCCTTCTCGAGTTCCGCGTCCTTCTCCCTCAGCATCTTGACCAGGTACTCCTGCCTCTTCATCAGCAGCGCGTTCTCTATCTTCTGCTGGCCGATGACCCGCCTCGCATGGTCGTACTGGCCATGCAGCGCGTCCCTCCTGTCCACGGCCTGCTGGTGCTTCTTGATCCGGCGGCGGAGCTCCTTTCTCGTCCGGTCCAGCTCCCGCATCCCTTCCCGGATCGCTTCTTCAAGACGCCTCTTCTCGGAGACTCTCTCCTTGAGCCGCTTCTTCATGGACGAGACTTCTTCGTGCAGCAGAGCCCTCTCTTTGTTCACGGCGCTCAGTTCTTGCCTGGTGCCCTGTAAGCAATGTTAGAAATAAGCGATCGTTAGTCGTATTTTGCACTCAGAAATTTAAGTTTGGCGACCCTGAAATAATACCGGGTCATCATTTTTGACGCCTAACTTGAAAAAAATAAATTCTTAGCAAAGCATACTGATCAACGGCAATCGCTATAACATTCTTGACACATTCGGAATTTTACGGAAGGTTTATCACCCTTCAAACCATATTACCTATTCAGAATAAGTCATTATTATCAGAAATCTCATTTACATAGGGTCATTTATCTGATTTTGAGATCCCAGGCTAGTGCCTCGCTTACACATGTGATAGTTAGGCTCTGTTTTTGCCATAAATATAATGAAATGTAATTTTTTTTTTCAATAAAATATTTTTTTTTTCCCCTCGGTTTCTTTTGTTTGCTTGTTTCCTCCCCCCCCCCCTTTAAGGCTAGAGCTCAGTGCCTTTTTAGCTTGGCGATGGCGCATGCCACATGACCTTTTGCGTATGGATGGCACAGAGAGCCTGCATAGGATGCAGAATTTTATAAAAGAACAGTATTTTACAGTTCACACTTTTTTTAAAAATATTATTATTTTGTTTGCAGTACTTTCCAGCATTTAACATTCTACTTATTTACTTTCCTAACTTCACATGTATATATTAAGTAAACAAACTTTAATTAGTATTCATACTCGCTATGATTTGATATTTGAATGACACACTCCATAATTTCAAAATGATGCCTAAGTAGATCATTTTGGCAACCAAGATAAAATAGTTGGGTGCCATTGGCACCTCACTTTAATATCTAACCTGCCTGTAAGCAGTGGCGGATTAATGCAAGTTTTTCGGGGAGGGGCAGTTACACTACTGGCCAAAAGTATTTTAAGTTTGAGAAATCTAACCATCGTTTCAAGAATAAGCCTTAAAAAAAAAAAAAATGGACAGGAAATTGGCCAGATTTAAATATTTTTGAGAATTTATATAGTATAATTATAAAGAATCCATCTGAAAATCACCGAAAAACAAAATGAGAGCTTCGGGAGCTCATCCTTTAAGTGGGCACCCTGAAACACCGAAGGAAGTGTTGTAAAACAGTGTGGATTCCCTATCTAAAAGACTGGCTGTTGGGATCCAAGTCAAGGCTGCTCGACAACATAATAAAGGATCTTTAGTCAAATTGCATTTATTTATGATACTCTTTTTGCAGAATAACTTGAAATTCATTATTTAATATTCCGGCGAGCCAAAATGGATTATGATTCTATAGTAACGTATATATTTTTTATACTATTTTTTCAATAAATTAAATAATTGTTTGTTCTTTAACTTAATGCTATCTTGTCTTTGAAGTCATTCATTTAACATGTTGACATTAAAAAATATTATATTGATTTTTAATTTTGACAGGGGAAAGGGGGCTTCATCCTGAAAAGGGTTCGATTTCTGAAACTTGCAATACTTTTGGCCAGTAGTGTAGTTAGAAGATTGACATATACATCCGTTTTATGGAAGTAAAATAGGATCTTTTACATTAATTTTTTTCTCAGGAGGGGGGGGGCAGTCGCCCCCTTTAATGAGCACTTGACAGTAAGTAGTGATGGGCATGAATGAGAGGAAACTTTATTGTTGTTAAGCCTGGAATCCACATGAGTGGAATACGCGTCGGAAAACACAAAACTGAAACAGGAAATCGACGAACTTCTGGTTTTTCAGTTTCTGTCAAGCAGATCAAAGGCGGAAAACAGAGTTGAAAATGTGCAACTTTTCTTTTTCTGCCATGTACCAGCCAATAGGAATTCGCCTAGATCCAGAGAGGCGGTCATCCAAAAAAACAAGATGGCGTCACATTTCGATGCTGAAATACTTGTATCTCAGAGATTTGAATGTATACTATTCTTATTGTGTTATAAATTTGTATTCAATAAAAAGAAGAAAAGGAGATTTTCTTAAAATCAACGTTCTTGTATTTAAAACAGTACTCTTCATCTACAGTTCCAGGATCTTCATTCAATTAATACTATGAAAATTCCACATTTTTTGCTTACTAGGAGAATGTTTTAAACTCGGAATCTATGTTTACATTTTTTAATTTCATATTTCCTAATAAGTCATCCTATTCATAAAGTGAAAACTTATTTTAGCGAGATATTATTCGTTATTCACATATTTTTTCGAGCTGTTTCACAGCTCGAAAAAACACAATCAAGTGAACGAAATAACAAATGATTTAAAATGAAGATAATAGATGGTGCCTGAATCGTGGTATCTGCTAAGGACATGGAGTTACTGATAAGGGAGCAAGCACCATGCTATCAAAGTAGCCCAGCTTCAGTTGAGAATGGGCATGGGAGGGATTGATTAGGAGATTATCTGATGCTGCCATCTTGCGGCAATAGTTGCGAACAATTTGTCAAGAAAACGTTTTTTCCATAAATTAGAAGTCTATGTATCACTTTTATTAATTACTAGCGACTTCGTCCGCGTCGGCTTTAGAATTAGGTCCCGAGAGAAACGAAGCATGTGTGAATAACAAATGTTTGCGACTAAAGAAACTGCATTTAAATATTATTTGCTTTTTACTTATTTTAAATGAAGTATAAAGCATGGTAGTATACTTCATTTAAAATAACAGAGTATGCAAAATTACTAAATTTAGATTTTTTCAGGCATTTGGCAAATAGAGACAGTTACGACAGTATTTGCGAACTGTTTTGAGTGTTCTTGTAAAAGAAATATTTATGCTATATGCATGAATTTTAGCCTATGTTAATCAGGAATAGTGCAGCTTTCTATTAGTGAAAAAATTTTAGAATCGGTTCTATAGTTACAGAGATACCCATAGAGCGTAATGTATTAGAATTATTTTGAGTGTTCCTGTAAAGGAACTATTTGCGCTACATGCATGAATTTTAGCTATAATACTCAAGAATAGTGTAGCTTACTATCAGTAAATAAGTTTTGGAATCGGTTCAGTACTTACAGAGATACACATAGAGCGTAATGTAATTCTTATGAGTATCCCTGTAAAAGAACTATTTGTGATATATGTATAAAAGGTAACCTATAACACTCAGGGTCCCCCCAGTGTCTAAGAGGTTCTGCTCTCAAAACTGGAATGCGGGAGGTGACAGGTTCAAACCCCGGTCGCGCCTGTCGACCTAGCCGCTCGCAGTTTTCCGTGTTTTTTTCAAAAACCTCGCGAAAATACGGGCTAGGATCCCTTAGAAAATTCCACACAGAGGATTTCTCCGTATACGCCTAGGACCCTATAGGCCTAGTACTTTCAATCAGTGAAAAAAGTTTTAAAATCGGTTTAGTAGCTACAAAATTTCTATAGAGCGCAATGCATTAGAATTATTTTGAGTGTCTTCGTAAAAGAATTATTTATGCTATATGCTTGAAAGGTTGCCTGTATGTTAATCCAGGGCATAAGCTATCTTCATTACAAATTTTTCCAACCATTTTTGTGTGATTCAGTCAAAAACATCCAAACACATAAACGTACACATTTATATTATTGGTAGGATTTGGAAATATACGAATTTTAAGAAACACATCTGGACTTTTCTTGGTACTTACCTATTATCCCGGCGGTCATTCCCGCCAAACTGTTTTTTCGTCAAATGAGTTGCCAATCGTATTCAAAACCATTAATAATTTCATGTGCCCGGCATTTATCTCGGCAAAAAATCGCTCGTCTTGGCGGACCGCCGGGATAATACGAAGTACACTTTTCTCTACTTATGCTTTTTAATTTGGCGTAAAATCAACATAATTTCCATACTTATTTATGTTTTCCAAATGCATGTGATTTTGCAAATAGAATTTCTGCTTTATTTTAAAAGTATAAATCATTTTGTGCGGCCGATAAAACGGTTTTTAATTATTACTTAGAAAAGTTACTAAAATTTCCGAGCCTCAGGTACACTTTACCGAAGTCATGGGTCCAGGCATGCTCAAATTTTCAAAGCTCTGCTTTCTGTAGATTTGTCTGGAGAACATTCATTTTTATTATTAGAGATAGATATATTTGGCATAAAACTGGCATAATTTCCGTATTATTTAATGTTTTTCAGATGCACGTGCTTCTTTATTGAAGTAATAGCATTCTTGTTAGCTTAAAACATGAATCGTGATACGGGCGAAACTCGCCAAGTATGGCAACGTAAAAACGGTTTTTAATTAATAATTAAAAAGGTAATTAAAATTCTAAGTAGCCTATAACCATCTCCAGGGTCCCATCTATATCTAAACCAAAATGCATCCTAAACGATTCAGCGGTTTAGGTGTGAAAGCGTCATAAACAAACAAACAAACTCACTTTCGCATTTATAATGTTAGTTAGGATTTATTTATATTTCGAAATTGAAAAAATATAAATACGCTTTTAAAAATAAATAATCAAAGCTATGTACGCATATTTAAATAGTCTTTAGGTAATCCTCAAGGTTTTTTGTAGCTATTTAAACTGCATTTTTAAGACTAATAAATATTTTTTTCTTTTAGTGCTTCATTATACCTCACCACCAACTCTTTTTTGTGACACTAGGAGAAGTTGATAGTTTTATTTAATTATTTTTATAATTTCACTATTCCTGTTATATTATTTAAAGAAGAAAGTTATAAAAAAATGAGGTTTTGTTTTCTTATCTTTCATGATAATAGCACAAGTAACAAAAATATAATGCTGTTAATTTGTTTGCAGGTTGAGTACTTTGACAATATTTTTCCTATATTACACAGTGTCACAAAACAGTTGGTGGTGAGGTGGAATGAAGCACTAAAAGAAAAAAATATTTATTAGTCTTTAAAATGCAGTTTAAATAGCTATAAAAACCTTGAGGATTACCACAAAAACTGTTTAAATATGCATACATAACTTTGATTCTTTATTTTTAAAAGCCTTATTTTCAATCTTGAAATATAAATAAATAATTAATAAAATTGAAACATCGACTCCTGATTTATGGAAAAAGTTTTCTTGACAAATTGTTTACAACTATTGCCGCTAGATGGCAACATCAGATAATCTCCTATTCAATCCATCCAATGCCCATTCTCAAATCCGTTTTTTAGGGAAGGAATCCCATTGCCAATGCAGGTCTTTTCCAATCTAAGTCCATGGCTAAGGCGTATTATGCTCTAGTGGAATCAAGTGCTGACAGAAAATAATCTCGACAGGAATTCTGTTCTCCGAGAAAATTTAGCTTTCCGCCCATATGGATTCCAGGCTTTACTTATGCCCGCTGACAACCACATGCGGTGCCAGATTCCCCCCCCCCCCAGGTTGAAAGGTGGTGAGCACTATGAGGGAGTTGTCGGAGGACGATTAAGAGAAACGTTCCCTCGGCCGCTCACATGACGTATAGTGTACAAAAGGTATTTGAGAAAAACTGACGGACAACTGGAATACACAAAAAGGCTGCACTTTATTGTAGGTATCTTCACAAAACAGTTATTAAAGAAACAAGTTCAATTACGCACCGTACATTGCTTCATAAAAATAACACCAGGAACATATCTAATTGTTCCGGCCACACGGCATGCCGGAGTTCCATAAAGAAACGAACACAACCTCCTCTGACGGAGAGCAATCGAGAAGTCATTTAAAATCTTCCTACAAAAACTGCCAGCTCTCTACAGGTTGGCGAGTAAAATATGAGCACTCATAAGCCACTGCCCCACGTGACAACCACCGTCCGGTAGGCGTAAACAATATAAAAATTTGAAAAAAACGGATTAAATGATTGATGCCAAGACAGAAGTGCCAGAATTTGGCGGTTGCCAATACATAAGGCTACAACCCCGTGAGAAAACACCGACGGAAGACCGGGATGCGCCAAGAACTTACACAGCATATGCTAAAGCGAAATTAATTTAGAAGGGAAACCCCGAAAAATCCCAGACATAGCGTCGCGCAAAAGGAAAGAATATTTTATCGAGCCGAAAAAACAAAGTGGAGAGAGATTAATACGGAATACGTAATTTTGATTTAGAAAGACGAAACATAGGAACATTATTTTAAGACGCGAAAAATATGTGAACTTCGTCACAAGCACCTTCCATTTTTAGGACCCCTGTGGGAGGAAGTCCGACTTTAGCCCGGGGTCCCCTCGTTTTGAACCCGTTCCAGAGGAGGGGCCCACCCAAAGAGGTATCGTTTAACAACTTGGAGGGCATTGGAGACACGGCGTATTTTACTCACACCTGCTCCGATGAGCGTACACGGTCCCACAGCAGTCGAGCCGAGAGGGTGTGGACCGTCCCGAGTACTGGCCAGACCGGATACTGCTTCACTTGCCGTGTTCTTATAGGAACGGAGGTTAGCGAAAGACCACTGAAATATTTTCCTCTATTGGTGTGAATCGATAGTTAAATGCATTCAAGCTCATCGGTTGAAAAATCGATTCGAACGCTTAAAACATAGCATTCGGTCGGATAGAAATTGCGAATAACTATTCGAACGGAGATCGAAAAAAATATGGAGTAACTTCACTCGACTTTCCGAACACTTGATATTGACCGAGCGTTCCAATCAATTTCAATCGGATCGAGTGTTCGGGCACGAGTGCACTTAAAATGAATCGAGTGGCTAGGCCACAATGTATAAGAATACTTTTTTATAGCCCTGTAAAAAACTGTAGGGCGCACAATCGCTAAAATTAAGCAGTAAGACAGTGATCTATAAAAATAGGCTTAATTAATTGAACGTCAACCGAATGCACCCTTCGGACAGCAGCTCACTTTAAAGGATTCGCGTCTCTTAGACCGTAATATATAGGTAAGAATTACTTTTTGCAAGCCCCTGAACAGACTATCAGCTCTCCACACACCCAAATTTAGGCAGGTCATGAGACCGTGACCTGTAATATACGTACCCGATTGGATCTCGATCGAATGCACCCTATAGACGCTAGCGCACTTTCAGGAATTCCAGTCCATTGGCCCCCATAATCTAAAAGAGATCTTTTTCGTAGTCCTGTAAATAAACTATCTCCTATTACACACCAAAATCAATACCGGTCTTGCGAAGGTGGTTTATAACATCTATACCCTATTTGAGCTCAATCGAATGCCCCGTTTAGGAGGTATCGTGTTCACTCACATACACAGAGCCTGATTATCACACGGGCCTAAAAATAAGGGCCCCCGGAATCTCTCAACTCAATTTCCTTAGTAATATCTATAGCATACAGGGGCGTAGCCTAGGGGGGTCATAACCCCCCCATGAGAAATTTTTGCCATACAAAATGTATATTCTTCACTACATTATCACACATACGTATACATATATATGAGTGGTAGTAGTCGTAACCCTTCCCATGAAAAATTTCTGGCTACGCCCTGATAGCATAATTTTTAACAATAGATGGACTTAAGAGATTTATTTTCTGTTTTTCTAATTCAACGGTCTTTAAGACTCATGGATGAATAAACAAGAAGTGAGTAGTTTTTGAAAACATAGGGTATGGCCATTTATATGCTTATCACAAAATAGCTATTCGTTAACATTTTTTATTTCGTGATGAAGGAAAGAAAATTTCGAACTTTTGGGTGTATCCAGAAAAATTTTTGGAGTGAGAAACTTGGCTCCCGTGCCTCGTCATGGCCATTCCCTGAATGAGCGCGCCCATGCGCTCATAATACAAACGGATTAAAATCACTTTTAAATACATAGTCTTGTTCTCAATAAGTATCAAGAAATAGGTCATTTTCAATTCAATTTTAGTATTCTTTAAAAATGTTCTATTTTTAAGTCGGGAAAATGCAAGAGCCAACAAAAATAAGTTAAAATGCTTGCGATAGTACAGGGGCCCCAAAATAACCTCTTGCCCCGGGGCCCCGTCCACCTATGATCAGGCTCTGCACACACACACACACACACACACACACGTCTCGTACCGTGTACCGAGGCCTCGGCTATTAAAATCGAAGCTTCTGCATCCACCGCCATCAGGATCATTCAATTTTTAATTTCTTCAATCGTCTATTCATTTGAGCAAACTTTTTTTTTTTAATCCAAAAGCACATATCTCGCTTTCTCGTTACGTTCAATCTTCAACTCAGACAACTATTTCATTTGACTGTTCGCTCAATTGGTTTGGCCAGAAAAGGGCATAAGTGAATCTGCGATGTCACCGCAGCCACTCCATAGGCAATGGGTCTGTCGCAAAAGTTGAACGAGTCGAACTCTTTTCCTGGGCTGGAAGGGAAAAGTCGCCGATGTTGACGAACAGATACATACCACACAATGGCTTTTCAACCATCTGCTGTGGGAAACTTTTCGAAAGAAAGGGTTGTCTGAAGTGAAGATTGAACGTAACGAGAAGGTGTGATGTGGGCATTATCAGCGACAGCTCGGCCAAAAAACCAGGAACGGTACTCGAACTAAAATCGCGAATAGTATTGGAAGAGAAATCGAGAATATACTATTCAAATCCAGGACGGCTCCAGCATGGGGGTCATGGCACCTCCGAAATTTTGTTTCACAACTTTAGATTTGCATTCTTCACGAGTTCAAACGTTCAATTGGCATTTTGGGTTAGTTCCTACTTTACGGTGCTTCTTGGCGCGTTTTCCCGTCTTGTCTCAGAAAACAAATACAAGTCGCCAAGGTTACCACATTCAACTTTTTATCGCCTCGTTGGCTAAGAAGAACCGTAAACTAGGAATCAACTCCGCCCTTGATTCGAATAGTAAAAGTCGCGAGTTACTCACTATTCGGTTAATCGATTATTGTTCTATAATTCTATTCGAATTGTAGTAATCGATTTAAAAATCATTCGAATGGCTGACGCATTCACTAACCTGTAAGGCATTCACCGTGGCGCGCGATTCCTTCTCCAGCCGACGCATCTTGTGGTTGAGTGCAGTGATGCGACTTTTCAAGCTGTCGATGGTCCGTTGCTGAGCGCCTACTTCAGCCTTCTTCGCCTCTCGTCCTGGCTCCAGGGCCATGCTGCTCTTATCCGGTTCTGAGGGCGGAACATATTTTTTCAGGATTTCCAATTCCCGCACGAAGGCGTCGATTTCGTCCTTCAAACTTTCGATGGTGTTCTGACTTTCTGCCAGGCCTCCTTCGAACGCCTCTGCTCTACTGCAGGCCGAAGATTTTTTATTTTCCAAAAATTCCAGATGAGCCATTAAATTCCGAATGACCTTGTCTTTCATCAGCGCGTCTTTTCTGAGTTTTGTGCTCTGGTGCTCTGTTTTTTCGAGTTCGTTGGCGATGTCCTCTATCCTCTGCCTTTTGGCATCTAATTCCGCTTCGCATTCGGCTATTCTCATTTCGAGAGGCTTCCGAATTTTCGAAGTCTCGCTTTTGGCTTTCGCTAGCATTCCTTTTGATCGGCAGACGCCTTCGTTGAGTTCTCGAATTAGATTCTCTTTCTCGTGAATTTCCTTCTTAAGCTCCTGTATAGTGCGTCGAGCCGATTTCAGTTTGAGGACCAATATCGCCAAATCATTCTTTAGAGCCTTAGCGTCGATTGCATCCGCGTTGTTTTCCGATTCCGGCGAAGAAGTTCCAGAAGATCTTTCTTCGCTTGGAACAGGTGTTCCAGCTGCTGGTTTAATGTCATCGCTGTTCTCATTCAGTTCGGAGTCCCGAAAATCATCGCCATTTTCGCCTTCTCGGGTTAACCGTTTTGAAGTGAGAGACTTTTCACTATTTGGAACGATCCTGTTTTGCGCACCTAAGGCTGCTTTTAAGTAGTGTATATCGTCCAAAAGTTCTCTCTTTTGTTGGTTGACGAAGTCCAAGTCTCGCTGAAGCTTAATAATGGCGTTTCTCAAGTCTTGCACCGTCGTCGTATCTTGCGCAAGGTCGCCGCTCCGCACTTTCTGAGCCTCGGCAAGAGTATTCAGTGCTATGAGCTCGTGGATTTTGCGAGTTTTCTGCTCGCTTTCCCGGAAGCAAGCCTGGAATGCTTCTAGAAGTCTCTTGAATTCCACTTTAATTCTTACCGATTCGGGCACGCCATCGCCGTCTATGCTTTCGATGACGCTTTCAAAATGTTGACTGAGGGCGTTGAACTGGGGAACCGTGAAGAAATCGAATTTTGCATCAGTAACACTATCCCTCGTTAGTGAATGAGACAACATGACTGTCATAAATTCAAGTAATCTAATCAGGAAAAGTAAAGTAAAATAAACAAAAGATAAATCGCATCAACATCAACAGAAAAAGGCAAAAAACATTGATTTAGTTATTGATGCCAGAACAGATCATTTATAAATATCTGAAAACACAATTCTAATCTGCAACAGGCGACTTTAAGGATTAAGACGGTGGTGACATCAGCCTTAATGCAGCATATTATGTTTGTTCCAGGACATCATTATAGGGTCAGAAAAAGCGCTAGCTATATTTTTTTGACAAAATAAATTTGTGACAAAGAATCTATCCCCTTCTTGGTGAAACTGGACTTCGGTACTCGAAGGCCAGACTATGAAGTGCGTCATTGGGGGAAAAGTTCGTTAGCGGGGGCAGCTATTTTTGGCAACTTATTTTTCGCCAACATATTTCTTGGCTTTTTTTTTTTTTTCGCAAAATTGAAATTTGTCAAATGTACCATTAAACAAAATAAGAAATCAAATGAAAAATACACTTACTTTGAAACTTCAAATCATTAAAAATGTATCCAACATGACCTTCCACAACGAAATAAAAACAGAAAAAAGAAAAACTTGGCTATGGAGTACATACATTTAAGTTCTAGATCCCCAATTTATTCTCTAAATTGCTAGTCAAGATACCACAAAAACACCATCAAAAAATGAAAACACTACATCTAAAATTCCCAAATTCCTTCAATTCACCTCGATTGGCAACGATGAACGATACCAAACCTGTTTACTTATCATAAACTTTGGCGATCGTATCAGTCTTAGCGACATGCCCCCTCTACCGAACTTTCCCCGTGTTAATGAAAGTATATCTTCATAGGTTGGCCTAAGATTTAGGGAAGTTGCCCTCTTGCAATGGGAATCCAGTCGATGATAGAAGTTTCCTCCAAAGCACATTCAGAGATACAAGAACTGACTGTAATACGGTCAGAATGGAGTACCTTTGCGAAAGTCGAAAAATCTGCAGTGGTGAGTGAAGAGAAATCATGTGGTATGTAATCTTAAGGTGGGGGAGGGGGGGGGGCAAGGGCCCGGATCAGTGCAGATCATACTTGAAGTCGGGTAGCAACGGACGTTGAGATACAAGAAGTACACAGTGTCGGGAGATGCCAATGAAACCACTGAGCTACACTCACCTGGAGACACCACTCGGGGCCTTCGCAATTAGTAACGGGCCTGCGCGTGTATTTTGATGAGCCATCCAAAGAGGCCTACGGATGCTCGAGTCTTCACGTGTACATCAGGCATTTCTTAAGCTTCCCAGTGCTTTCAAGCGTAAGGGCTTTCAAGCGTTTAATGTAGTTTTAAGTAGTCATTGTGTTACTCATTCAAGTACGAGCTCATGATTAATTTGTTTGCTATGATACATATTTACATAAAGAAAATAGATGCATATAATTTCGAAGGAAGAACAAAGTAGCGCTTACTCTCATGATTCACGATTGCTTATTTTAGTTTCACAAGTGGATATTTAGTATACTTTAAAATAACTAAATACACAAGACATTTTTATAATGAATATTTCATGAACGTTCGTATTTCCTACGTTATTTTAAACAATTCAACATTAACAAATGATGTATTAAAGCGCATTTCAGTGTTTTCGGGATATCCTGTATATTGGAGAAAATTGATAAAATACGCTCTATAGCGCGATCCCCGAATTAATTATTCTTTAATAAAGACATTTCATGTAGTATATGTTATTCTTTTGTCGCTTTCTCAATCGAACTTAGGAATTGAGCAAGCATCATGAACGCTTGTACAAAATATTAACTACATTTGAAGTTTCTGTATAAACGGGCAAAAAACAATAATTTATAATTTACTGTATTTCTGCACTGTACCATATGTAAGTCTTAATCACATAATCAAGGCATATATAACTGATAAATAACATTTTCAACTGGCAAAATTAAATTGTCTAAATAGTATCACAACGTCATGCTTATTTACAAGAATAAAAACTACTCAAGTAATACGATTTCTGATTAAAATAATTTATTTATAAATAACACATGAGTAATTATTCACCAAACATGATTTACATACATGTATTTAGAATTTCTAAGTACATTATAAGCGTTCACTTACCTTTACATTCAGAGCAAAATCTTCGAATTTTAGGATACATTTTCATGAAAGAAAATGGCGCAAGATTCACAAAACGATTACCTACATCTAAAGTTCTTTAGTACGAAAAAAGTATAAAAAAATTGTTTTAAAATAATATAACATTTATAATACTTAGAATAATAAAATAGAATACTGTGACTGGGGAAAACAGCCCTCAATGATAAACTCATTTTTAGGGATGGCAACTCATAAGCAGGCCCGTTGCTTAGCGATGGCCCCGCACCACTCTAGAGCTGTTTCACCTACGTCATTATCACTACGTCACACCATAGAAACCAACTTTTTTGGTCAAACATTCGTTCATTTCAGAATGGTCATTGGCCGAAAACGTGGCTTTGTATCCCTAAATATCCGAGTTGATCGAAAAAAAATTTCAGTGATGTCACGTGAAAATACTCACTAGAGATATCTCTAGTATGGTGTTGAGTGAAGACTACCATAAGGCATGCGCGAAAATGCAAGATGTTTTTCGGATTTTTCAACCGCTCTAAAATATCGAATTTACAATACTTGGCTCGTTTATCGCCCATCCAAAAAATGTTTTCCAAGCGATCGGCTAAAGCACATTTTGACCGCTATAGTTAACTGCATCTTAACTACATACGTCATTTAATGCTACAACACAGCATCGACTGTATCCTTAATTTATAAGATTCTGGTCTTCTCCCCCCCCCCCCCCCCCCCAATATCGTATCCAAATTTTCCAGGTGAGATTGAATACATTAGATCACACAGACATACTATATAATCTTAATTTGAAAGATGATTTGAAGTTCTAGTCTCTAATTCTGACTAAAATTAATAATCTAAGCAATAACCAGTCAAAATTTGCATCTTGTTTCGTGTGAATGGGCGCATGACATATCGCCCATTATGGAACACTGCACATTAGGATGGATCGAAAAGTTTTTTTTTGCGGTCTTAAAAGTTGAGGTTTTTTGAGGTCTTAAAAGTTGTAAATTGATATAAATAAGACATGTGTAAAATTTGAATGTTCTACGACAACGTCTTGGGGTTGCGCATCGAGCTTGAAATTTAGAAATTTTTGAAAAATATGACTTTTTCAAAAATCGACCAGACAAATTCTTTTCCGAATTATTAGGCTCCCGAGGTTTCAGAAGTTGTATATTGTTATGAATAAGACGTATGCAAAAGCTGAAGGGGCTGTAACAATTTCTAGGAATTGCACATCCAGCTTGAAATCTATAAATATCGGTAACTCATATCTATAAATATCGATATTCCCAGCTCTTCTAAGAACACCGATTTTGTTCCATGTCCTGTTGCAGACAGTTTCACTCTATTCAGAATCGTTGCTGTGCAAGGCACTGCTACGATTCTGAATAGAGTGAAACCTTTTAGCTTTTTTGAGACAGCTTTTTTAGCTTTTTTGAGACTTTTTTTACCTTTAGCTTTTTTCAGAGTAAACTGAAAGCACCATCTATCTGAAACGTTAAACTAAATGCCTCTTTCAACGAAATATGTCGTGCCTGATTTAACCGAACGCATGTGCATCGCCATCACTCGGCAGGCAAACCGACGCTGGTTGCCTGGAGCACAGCTTGCAACTGCGCCCAAGACAAAACGACATCATAACGTGTGTATTGTATCAAAATATTCGAAAAGCCATTTTTGTGATTTAATCAGCTTCTCTGAACATTATTTTACAGATAAAAGGACCAAATTATTTTTAAGATATAAAGTTTGCTTTCTACATATTTATTTCAATAATATATAATTTTCAGATAGTATTTATAGATTTCAAGCTCGATGTGCAATCCCTAGAAACTGTCGTAGCCCCTCCAGATTTTGCATGCGTGTTATCCATAAAAATATACAACTCCTAAAGCCTCGGGAGCCTAATAATATATAAAGTAATTTTTGGTCGATTTTTTAAAGAAGTCACATTTTTGAAAACTTTCTTAATTTCAAGCTCGATGCGCAACCGCAAGACGTTGTCGTAGAACATTCAAATTTTACACACGTCTTATTCATATCAATATACAACTTTTGAAACCTCAGGAGATAAAGATTTCGAAAAAAAAATTTTTTTCGATCCACCTTACTGCACATCCACTGAATGCATAAGCGAATGTCTTTTTTGCCCAATTAGTGCGATATTGGCAGGAATAAGTGATTTTTTGAAAACTCATTTTTCGTGCTAAATTGGGTGATATGTCGGCAAAATAGACAAAAAAAAACATATTTTCAACGTCTTTTACATTTCTTTACTTGCTAAATTGTGGATCTTGACATCCCCCCCCCCCAGTAAACATCGCTGCTGTTCTTGACTCTAAGTAAGAAAATTACATTAATTATTCACCACAGTTAAACGCTGTTCCACAGTTAAATCCACACAGTTAAAATCCACAGTTAAAAGCTTATTCGTTAACATAGTAACGTTAATGAAAGCCTCTATACGAGAAGTTTTTTTTTTTTTTTTCTCTGCTGTGCTACTCATGAACAGTTTTCAGTTGTAGGTCAGGAAGTTTGTTTTGTTACAGAATTATCTGCTTGTTTCCCGGGTTCGTCGTTCTAAAGTCCAGCAGGTGTAGGAAGTTCTAGTAAAGAGTCCACTGGTCAGGATGGAACACAAACTTTATGGCTTCTAGATCTTCGAGGAACCATCCGTTGTACAAAATTCACGAGCACAATTCGACAGTAATGTGCTTTTAACAGTTTACTTAGAACAGAAGCTTTCACAAATGCTGTATTTCTCACGCAAAATAAAGCACTTCCACAAGCATCAATTCAGTGGAAACATACGAGGGAAATCGTACACAGTCCCTCAAGACTCAGCCATGAAGAAATGACACGCAGCAATTCAAAACAAAGCTTCAAAAAGGCAAGCGAAAATACTGCTTCTATAGCATCCATACAAAGCTTTAAGCTTTCGCGGACATCTGCTTTCTGATCAAGCAGAAACACAACTGAGACCGAACTGGGCAACCAGCGCTGCAGTTATAGGTTATGACGAACATTGGGGAAGCTTCGAGAAATAAGTATTCGTGGAATGTAGTAGAACGATTATGATTGCGTAATATAAGACTAATATTATGCTATTATGCATGTTAATGCAGGAAAACTAGCTTTACACGCACCATTTGTAAAATCGCGCCAAATGACCAAAATGTCGCCAATCTTGGCGCCTTTGGCGAAATATCGCCAAACATAAGTCCCCAAAAGTGAGGTTAGCGAAGGCCTACGACCGATATTTCTCGAAAATGCTAGAGAAACCAATGGAGTTAAACGGAGGAAGCCCCAAAGCTGTCAATCGGCTACTGTAGCCTTCCCAATGCTATCAGGTTAGGCGCGAGCGAACTATAGTACTAATCAAAATAAATAGAAACTTTGTATAAAAAACACACGTATAGGATACTTAAAGAAAGATACAATCGTTTCGACTGAAAATTCGTTCAGTCTTCCTCAGTCAAAGCCCTTCGTCTCACAAGAGAAGTCACATTTTTCTGAGACAAAGGGCTTTGACTGAGGAAGACTGAACTAATTTTCAGTCGAAACGATCGTATCTTTCCTTAAGAATCATTGGATGTGTCTTTTTTACACAATTTTTTTTATTTACTTTATCGTTTGACACCAGTATTTTGAGTTTTTTTTCGATAGCACTAATTTTTTTCAACTGATTTTTTCAAACTTCAATGAGAATGAGAGTATACGGTACTATACCTGTGTAAAAAGAAAACGTATAACGAATTCTTTTACTCAGTTTATTGTTATGTCAAGTAGAAATTATCTAATAAATAAAATAAAAACTTAGGGGTGTAAACGTTCCGGATTGCACCACTCCCAAACAAAATTTTAACTGTCATTATTCCAAAACCGTGAAAAATTTAGGCTCAAAAACCGTAATAAAATCCACGCCATTGGTGCAATCGGCTTGAAAAATTTCATATATTTAAAAAAAATTAATTTATATTTTTAAAAAAAATAAAGGGGGGGGGGAAATCTGCGCTACTTTAAAAATCAAAATATTTATACCCTGTCGTTCCCTGAGTGTTAAGCAATTTTTATTTTTCGAACATGTAACATATGTAAGGAAAGTATTGTCATCATGAAAAAATTCGATTTCGAGATTTTGGAGTATGGACCCGTTTTAAGGTCTCCTGAATTCATTTATGCTATTTTTACGAGATGTATGTATGTATGTATGTATGTTTGCATGTATGTGTGTGTGTGAGGGAACACAATAGCTCCTAAACGGTGCATCCGATTGAGCTCAAATTAGGTATATATGTTATAAACCACCATCGTAAGACCGGTATTGATTGGGATGTGTATAGGACTTATAGTTTTTCTACAAGGCTACGACCAAGATTTCTTTGACAGGATGGCCTATGAGGGGGGGGGGGGAATTCTTGAAAGTGCGCAAGCGTTTAAACGGCGCATTCGATGGAGCTTCCATTGGGTGTATATGTTTGAATGATTCATCGATTAAAATTGATTTAAACGCTTGGGGATGATCTTAATCGTAAGTATTCGGAAACTCGAGTGGTGTCACTCCAGATTTTTTGTAATTTTTCTCCTTATTTAATATCCGATGTTGTAACGATATCGTAAGTAAGATCTACTTTATTTTGATGCCACGAATTTAAAAATACGTTCGAAACTCAATTAGATAAATCAGGCTTCAGAATGGAAATTCGTCTCGAACAAAACTGTTTCGTCATTTTTATGACTTCAGTTACTTGGAACATCTCATTCAGATTATCAAGGGGTCATTCCAAATCAAGCAATGAACAAGACATCACGTTTTTAGATATTGATGACTTTTTTGTTTATATGTAGCACTATCACATTGGATAGTACATGCAAATTTTCAGATTTGTTTGAAAAATTTATTTTCGAGTTATGAATTTTGGGAAAAGACGAAAATTTTGCATGGCATAGTCATTTTTAAGAGGATGCAATTTAAGACCCCAAGACTTATTATTTCGCCTTTAGAGTTGAAATTTAGGTCATTTTAGTCGTGCTCTGGAGTCTTTCACAATCATTTTGGTCCAGGGACGTACCCAGAAAAAATTTTCGGGGAGGGTCCAAAAATTTCGGAGGGGGTCCAAACGGTGAAAAGAGGAGAATTTTCCACAAAAAGACTTCATCATTATTATTTTTCTAACAAAAATTGAAATTTCGGGAGGGGTCCGGACCCCCTGGACCACCCCCTTGGGTACGTCCTTGTTTTGGTCGTGCTCTGAGTCTTTCACAGTATATATCGTGATCATGTCCATTAAATATTTTTTTCGCGTAGGTTAAAAAATTAATTATTATTTAAAATCGAAATAATTTTTTTTTTTTTTAAAATAATGGGCTAACTTTTTTTTTTATCAATATGCATTCCAAATTTGAAGATGGTGTGTTTTTAATGGCATCGTGGTGGAAAAAATATTACCTATGTGCAAATTTGTTTTATGGGAGGGTAGGTGGGGGCGGGGGGGGGGTGGAGGAATTTTATTGACGGTGTAAAAATAGAGTGTTTTTACAAGTGCTTGGTTAACTTTTGTTATATTCATATTTTCTTGGTAGCCATTCAACATGTATACTGATATATATACGGAGATGACGGGAAGTTACACTGGCTTAAACATATTAATACATGAACTGTTTTTAGTCTTGGTACACACATTGAAATAAACGAATAGCAGCAGGATCTCCAAAAAATTCCAGAGGGTTCTTCATAAGCTGCTTGACACACCGCAATAAGCGAAAAAAACTGTGCCTTTTGTGAAATTTTCAGAAAAAATTCTTAAACAGGGGTCGGAGCTGCAGGATTTTTCGAAGAGTGACACGTTTTGTGAAAATTTCCAATTTTTAAGCATTTTTTCTAAAAGTTTTGAAACGGATACAGGTTTATCGTTTATTTCAGTATGTAGTACAGCTTGTAAAGAGGCCGTTTCAAAATTTTGAAGTGCCTGACTGACATAATTAGTTTATTTGTATTTATGTACTAAAATCACTAATCACATGATTTTTTCGAACGACACCGTTTCAACAACTTAGCGGAGCACTTAAGATTGTTTCATTACTGTGCTTTTTCAAGTAACATTTTACTATTGAACAAAACTTATTAATACATTCAAACAGCTAAATTGCATTTCATTTTTTTTTTTTTTGGATCATTTTGGCGCCCCTCTCACCTCCCCTTTTGGCCCCCGAATTTCTTCAAAAAAGCGGGTGCAAATACGGTAAGTGAATGAGCTGTATTCGATTAGTTGTTTTATATTCAAGAAATAGTTATAGGAGAGAAAGTTGTCCAGAAAGAGTTTTAAACTGCAATAAATCAACTTAAAACATATGAGTAAATATATTACTTTTTATACCTACTTATATTACAAAACGAGGGCAGCTCCTGTGGCCTAATGGATAAGGCGTTGGCCTCCGGAGCCAAAGACTGTGGGTTCAAGTCCCACCAGGAGCGCGTCGAAAAATGTTAATTTTCGACCTCGCCGTGTGCTAATAAAAAATAATTAATTTAATTTTTCCTTCACGATAATGCGCTCAGTCATTTGTTTATGCACGCCTCTGTCCAGTTAAAGCACAGCACAGCACAGCACAGCACAGAACAAAACGAATTGCGTATGATTTAATCCATTGCGAGTTTATGAACAAAATTTAAAACGACTGACTATTCCAGGCTTGGTTGTCTCCAACGGAATCACTTATGAACTTAAAGTAAGTTATTTATTTACAACACCAGTATTTTGAGTGTTTTTTCCGTTGACTTATGAACTTATTTGATTTTAACTTATATCTCACTGTTTAAAAGGAAAAAACAAGAATCATGACTAAGCCAGTTTTGAAGTATAGTTTTCCGACTGCCCAAAATTCCAGCATCTCACAAATCAGACACTTAAATGAAATAGAAAGTATTTTACATTTCGTGACAAAACAACGTACAAATAAAAATTATACGTCACAGAAAAATTTTCTCAAACTAATCCGGATTGAAGGAGATGGGAGCGGTATCGACCAGGTACCAGTTGTAGAGTACCGACTCCATTTTAGAAAAAATCACTATGAAAATGGTTGTTAAGATTACCTAAAATATACAACTTTGCATAAAACTAAAACGAGCAATCGATTATTATCTTATTTCTTTGCTTTGTTCTTATTTTTCTTATTTGTTGCTAATTCGGTTTATGGATGCATTTACGTACCTCAGACATCATAACCTCTCTGCTTTTACGTTTTCCCATAGAATTTCAACTTAAGCTTCAGCCGCGAAACTTTTATGTTTATTTCATTAGCTCAGCATAATATTGGGTCAGCATTTTTTTTCCAAATACCGTAATAAGTATTAAGAAAAGTACCGTACAGTTTTAAATTTTATTGTACAGTGAAAATCAACGAAACTGTTAACCAATATTTTAAATGTACACCTCCTAAGTTAATTCTCCTACACACCTGGATCTCTACCAACACTGACAATCCTCCTCTTAAGAAATAAAGCACAACGGTAAAAATAAATAAATTCTTTGCGATTAAAAATTTTAGAGTCATTAGAAAATCTTGAAAGCATATTCGAGAACGTGGAAAATTTTACTTGTAGTGCTGCCACCTATTAAGCATTTAGAAAACGAATACCAGTTCCAGTAAATTTCATATTTGCATACTGGTTGAGGATTTATGAATACAAATAATCGTAATATAAATAACTGATGTTTGATTCTGCAGAAAAAACAGTTTTTAAAAAAAATGTTTAGAATAATGGATCGAAAACACATTGAAAACTCTAAAAGAGATTTTCTCTGTAGTGCGGCCATCTGCCGACCATTTTGAAAACTAATAGTGATTCTCGTAATTTCTTTTAGGCCTACCCAGAGCCCGATGAAGACATCTGTGGCCAGGGCAGAAGAAAAAAATTGGGCCCCATGCAATAACCTTACCTAAAAAAAAAAAAAAAACAGATTATGATTGGTTTATACTGAAAGTTTTGAATATGTTATCCCTTCCAAACGCAAATTTTGTTTTAAGTAATCTGAAATAAACAAATATACAGTCAACTCCCTTTAATCCGCAGCTGATTTTTTAATGTACTAGGGGCCAAGGCCCTCAGACTCGCTACTCTCGCTTTTCGTATGAGGCATTCGGTCCCCAATAAGGCTTATTCGTAAAAAAAGACATAATTTCAACAGACAAAACCCGAAGATTGGATCAGATAGAATGTTACTGAGCTACACATTGCTTGGTTCTTGCATGTTCATTGGCACATAAAAATTTAAACTTCACACTACAGTAGGCACTCTCCCCCTCATAACAAAGATATTTTTTTATGGGAATCCGTGTTGTAGGAGTCCTGAGCTATACTCCGCCTGGAGTGCGGACTCCGCTTATAATCGCTGGAAAAATTATTGGCACTCCTCAGAAACACAATATTTAATGTTGCCATTCAAAAGTTATATCAATTAGGAACTATAAAGCGTAATAAAAGCAGAACATCTGTTTCAGCTGTATTTTGAATAATGTAAAACCTATTACACACCTTGCGAATTGGCCACCCATGGCGATTTTTCATTATTGGGCGACTTGCGTACATGTAAAGTTAATAAAAGCTACGGAACAGATAGGATAGCTTGCCACCCATGGCGACTTTTCATTATTTGGCGATTTACACATTGATAGGTTCTGAGAACCTATAATGACTGTTCATTTAAGGTTACCGGAAAACCGTTATCCATATTTTCATTTACATAATCGTTTGCAGATGGGCGTACTTAGCACCACGAATTATACCATCTCGTCGCGCTAGCCAATATCCAAAGTGTACTATAACTGCTATAATGGCATAGTGAACGCCGCCAAATATTTCTACTGGTAGCCAATAATCCAGCTCGACCGAACCGGCTTTAAAATAATCTGCATTTTAATTATTTTTCATTTTCAAGATATTAGTTATTCTGTTTTGGAAAAACGAATAATCGCTCATTCTAAATTCCTGTTGTCTAAGCGAACTTACTATTTGAAAATGGTCAACTTTGTGAAACACATTTTGAGTTACTTATTTCATATTATTGTAACCTATTTATAGAAAAAAACAGGTGTGCCTATTCTACAGCTTACGAAATATTGTAACAATAGATTAAAGCTGTTGTGAACTAATAGTATTTAAATATATGTAAAATTATGTGACATACTTTTATGTCGCATTTTTGGAACACGTTTTTCATACAATTTTCAATAAAGAGGGTGAGAGATAAAATGACATACTCATTAATAGATGGAGAAAAGCTGCACAGAAAAATGCACAATTCCAACTGAATGAAAATTTCAAAACCTTATTCTCAGGTGTATTCAGCAGACGATAAATTACGATAAATTGCGCCAAGCATTAGAATAATCTCCTCAAAATCGCACAAAACCGTTTAATTTTTCGCCAAATTAAAAAGTCGCACATTTTAGTCTCAGAAAATTTCTAAATAATATGTTTCTTTTGACTATAAAACATTTCATTCCTGCTCTGATTTCACATACACACGATATTTTAATTAAAAAATAATCTTACAAATAATGTAAACAAAAAAAAACATTATTTTTTTATTTTTACTTCAAGAGTCTGAATCATTTAATAAACTTGCCGAATGTGGCAACCTAGATAAGCTTAAACGTCGCTTGTTCCACTGTGGGGTTACAATTACGAAATGGCGGAAAGCAAAAATTAGCCTTTTGCGATACGTTTTTTATCGATATCTCCGAAAATAATTCGAATTTTGAAAAAATCGCTTCGAGGTGTGTCGGGAACTGTCATGGAAAATTTCCGTACAAAATTTGGTAGGTCTACGATCACCCGTCTGCGAGCTACGCGAGACACATTCAAACTAACTAACAGTTTACACATTGTTTTATTAATATAGAAGAAAGATATTTTTATTTTGGCGTAAAATGGGCGTCATTCTAACTCATGCTTGTAAATTTCACGCGATTCTAGATACTTGGAAACGCTTTGTTGCAAAGGAATGAATGATTTTATGCCAAATCTGGCAACCATTCTGTTTATTTTTTCAGTTTTTTATTAATATCGTCTAAAATAATTCGATTTTCGAAATTTAAGTCAGCTTAGCAGGTTCCTCGGAATTTTTCGAATCTGTGGGCACCTTAGTCGAAATTCAAATCCCCACGGTTTAGGTGATTGTGTGTGTGTGATTATGGCAACGCTACACTAGGGCGATCTGCCAAGGGGGGGGGTGCCTTGGTAGGAGGACTTTCTATGGGGTTCTAACGCGTATTCACGTTACATCTGGAGAAAACCTACCAAAACTCCAGACCGTTAGATCGACAGCCGCGCGATGGGACCCGAACCCGGGACCCTCACACTTCGGCCATCTACCATTTTCAGTGGCATAACCACTGCGCCATGGTGAGGCATCTCCACGGTTTAGGAGAAGATAGGCGTACAAGCTTTTGACAGCGCCAGCGACAGCGGCCTTTACTTTTTTTTAGAATAGAGAGAAACAAACAAATCAATTTTGAAAAAAAAAAAATCAAATTTCAATAATGTTTGTCGATTCTCGAAGAATTAAAAATAAGTTTAAATTTATTTATACAAGTGTAAATTTGAATTGTTTTCATTGTTCATACTTTCTAATTAAAAAATCATAATTTTTTTATCCTTCGTAATTTTATTGTAAAATTATAAAAGTGTAAGATGTAAGATTTTGGGGGCCCCTAAAATCTGTGGGCCCTGGGCCGTTGCCCTGTCGGTAATATGGCACTGGACCTACCGGCTAAAGCTAACAAAAAATAAATGAATAAATAACTAATATTTGTTTTTCTGAAGGTAAAACAGCTTTAAAAAAAAATCTGATGTGTCCAACACATGACTTCCTTGCACGTCCATTAGATCAAAAATATTTTCGACGCACTTCCTCTAAATTTATTTGTTTGAAAGAGATAAAATATCAATAATAGTAAGGTTTAGCGATTTCTAGCCAAATATTTCGATATCGCCAAGCTGAGTTCAATTTGAAAGATTTCCTTCTGGCACTTTATTTGACGATATTTCACCAAAAGCCGACAAACTTGAGATAGTCAGCGAGATTTTGGGGATAGCCAAAGTAGTCATTGACCACAGACTTTCAATGAATTGAATGCATCTATACACCTCAATGTATTCAAAGTCATTTGGCTCACCCTGTAAATAAATTCTCAGTCGATTGCTGTCAAAAAAGATATTGAAAACAGTTAGATATTACAATAGTTCTAAATACAAAGTTAAAAAATCTACGGGTTAAAGTTTTAGAGTTATACAAAATAGGAAATAATTTTTGGCGCCAAATTTGGCGATATTTCTGCGAAACTCGTCAATGTCGACGACATTTGGCGAGATTTTAAGCATAAACCGAACAATGAGAGATTATCGCCAAATTTGGCGATATTTCGCCAAACCTCGCCAAGAACGATGACAAATGGCGATACTTTGGGCATCGACCCAATGACTGACTATCGCCAAATTTGGCGATATTTCGCCAAAACTCGCCAAGGTCGAGCACAGACGGCGAGATTTTGGGCATGTACCAAACAATGACTGTCTACAGTTGTATTATAATGAAGATGTCCATAGACATTAAGGTACTGAAATTCTTTTCGGTGGTCCTGTAAATAAACTCTGCAGTAGATTGGAACCAAAAATCGAGATGCACAACTAGATGTTACAGCATTCTTATATATGAAATTTCATAATAGTTTTTGAGATTTGAGAGTTAAATATGCACACACGTACACCAAAAGTCGCCAAGCTTGGCGACTTTTGGCATAGTTCTTGAGGGAGGCACGTGACCGTGGTCGGACCATTACCTAACTTATGTGGTAGGACGGTATTGTGCTTGAAATGGATGAATGCCCCTAAAATTGCCATTGACCGTAATGTATTGGAAATCTTTTGAGTGTTCCTGTAGCAGAACTATAAATGATAAAGACACTTTTTTTAATGGAGAAATTCATTTTCTAACTCTTTACAGCATATATCACTTCTGAGTCGTTTGAAATAGCCCAATACCTCTAAAAAACGCTTTGATGAATTTCGGCCCATAGAGCGTAATGTATTTCGAATCTTTTGGGCGGTCCTGTAGATAAACTATCCAGTCGAATGGAACCGAAAGGGGAGATGCACAACTAGATTTTACAACAATCCTAAATATAAAGTTTCAACATTCAACGCCTAACAGTTTTTGAGATATGCGAGTTTAATGAATTTCGGCCCATAGAGCGTAATGTATTTCGAATGTTTTGGGCAGTCCTGTAGATAAACTATCCAGTCGAATGGAACCAAAAGGGGAGGTGCACAACTAGATGTTACAACTATCCAAAATATGAAGTTTCGACATTCTACGCCTAATAGCTTTTGAGTTAGGCGAGTTTAATGAATTTCGGCCCATAGAGCGTAATGTATTTCGAATCTTTTGGGCGGTCCTGTACATAAACTATCCATTCGATTGCCACCAAAAGGGGAGGTGCACAACTAGATCATAGAACAATCCTAAATATCAAATCTCAACATTCTACGACCAATAGTTTTTGAGATATGCGAGTTACATACATACGTACGTACGTACGTACAGACGGCATGGAAAAACTGGCCACAGTAGACTCGCCACTGGTCAAAATGAGTTGCAGACGCGTTAATATGATCGTGCATGCTAGCCTACGATGTGATGCATCCAAAAAAATTTTTAAATTCAATTTAGAGGTAGTCAAAATCGGTTTTTATGTCGAAATTTGGCCCCCAAAATTTTTCGGGATCACATTACTTCCTTATACTACGTACAAGGAAGTAATAAAAAAATTAGAGTTCTTTGAACAGTTAGTTATTTAAAGCCAAGATTAGTTCATTGAAGAGACTCCCAGACCAGACTGACTGTTAGTCTCACCATGGCACAGTGGTTACATCACTGTGTAACCACTAAGTGCCTAAGTGTGAAGGTCCCGGGTCCCATCGCGCGGCTGTCGATGTAACGGACTGGAGTTTTGGTAGGTTTTTTCCAGATGTCACGTGAATATGCGTTAGAACCCCCTAGAAAGCTCTCTTATCAAAGTACTCCCCATCCTTGGCAGATCGACCAAGCGTATTGTTGCCTTAATCACCCTCCCCCCCCCCCACAAAATATATATATATATATATATATATATATATATATAATATATATGGACTCTCATCATTCTTCCCCATGTAAACTGTATTTTTGTGGTATTTTTTCCGGTGTATTCTCATCGTCCTTTCCCCTTATGGGTTCGGATATGAAGAGTGCCACTCATGAACAACAGAATGCAGTAGAAACCTCAACATGGACGAAAAGTGGACTCGCATCGTTCTTCCCGCGGACACTTCATGTATTAATACGTACCTATAATCAATGGATAACCATTCTATAGTTATTGGAGCGACCCATGGCTGAACGTGTTTGCGCTCTGAACTGGGAGACGGAAAGTGCCTGGTTCGAAACCAGATCGCGTTCGCCGACCCAACCGTTCGGAGTTTTCCGTGGTTTTCTCCGAAACTTCGCGTCCCTACGGGTTAGGATCCCCTAGAAAGTCCCCCCGCGGCCTAGATCCCTCGCGCAGATCATGGGCCGTCACTGGATCGGAATAGGGGGCAAGGCAGCTCTGCCCCCCCCAGGTTTTCTTTGGACGGTCCTTGCAGCAGACAACATACTTATGTAGTTGTGATATACCCTGTCTAGTTATACATTGGGCGATCCATGTATCATCCTAATGAAAAACGGAGCTCCCCTGCAGTCGAGTGCATGCCCTTCCACATGTCTTGTTCCTTTTGTACTCAATAGCCAACTGTTCAATCCCTGCTGATATTTTTTCTATTGGACACAATGCATCGCAATGGATATGTTATATGATTCATCGCACTGGAAGAAACACAGAGCATTGTATCTATAAGTAGTCGGATATTTTGAAAGTGACTCTTGAGGTTATATTTACAAATTTCTGGTTACACACTCATGAGGTCCTGTACGATGAACCCCATTTCAGCCTTTCATTCTACAACGCCATATCTTCAAAGAAAGAGGATCGGGGGACTGTAAACGTTTATGGCTAGAGTGGAAAGTGATTCTTTCGTCATGAGTGTATGGGGCATATTTTGCTTCGTGCTGGCTGTGCCCAGCACAGCCAGCTATCGTCAAAAAAAGGATCTCTCGATCTGTGGCACGCGATGAACGTTTCGATCGTCCGCCCTCTTGCGGGTCGTTCAGTCGAGCGATGGCCACGGCTGTCCTTTTTTCAGCATTGGGAAAGGGTTGCACCTCAAAGGGTTAAATGTGTATACGACAACCGCACAGAAACAATTCCCATTGAGTAAAATGAGCCTCCTACATGAATCGGGCGATGTACAAATTTCCGGCGTTTCATAATAAAACGCCTCGGAGATAGAACAAAGAGGATCAGGAGCTATACATGAATCTGAATGGAATCGTTTATGGCGTACCAAAAGAGTATTTTCTTTCGTCATTTCTGTACAACCCCTGAAATGCGATTTCTTCCTTTCGAGAGTCATTGAAAAGGGGTTTGAGCCAGTCTAGCTTCCTACCTCATACACTTTTTAGGATATAACTTTCACATTTTGAACGTCACCTCACGAGTGTAGGGGCCCATTTGACTCATCGAGATTTTTTTTTTTTTTTTTTTTTGTATGGGGGTCGTACTTGAATTTAAAAAGGTGTAACTTTTTGAAAATGAATGAAAGGATTTTTTTTTTTGACGCAAACTTTTTTTCTAACCTGATTTTGAACATTTTCTTCAATTAACATGGCCCACTTGTCTCAAATAGATACACAATCAATACATTGTGTATCTATCTATCATTGTTACCACTTTTTTGGTAGACCCTGTTTAGGACGCCGGGTACAGTAAAGTCAGGTATCTATCGGGGCCGTAACTAGGGGGGGGGTGTCACCAAAAACACTTTTTAAACCTAAATGAGTGCTAATAGGTTAAAAGTAGCTTTTTAGAACATTAAAATCGGTATACGTAATCCAGTAAAAAAGCACTTCAAATAAAAACATCAATTTTACTAAAGAATTTTACTAAAGAATTCATCAATTTTTACTAAAGAATTCATCAATTTTACTAAAGAAAACTGTAGATGAATAATCATAAAAAAAAAAGTATAGACTATAGGTCTCTAGTATAGACCGTGTGCACGTGACGTCACCACCCTAGCAGACGTTTCTCAAACCGGAACGAGCGAACAGCACAGGGTCAGCTATTCATCTATTTCAACGGGAGAAAAGCGATTTTTAACATTCAATAACGGAATTCCATCCAAGTCGTGAGAGGGTTGACCGAGGTGGTGGGTCAAAACCATACTTTGTTTTAGAAGGGGGGGGGGGAGGGGAGGCAAAACTATCCTTTTTTTGGTGGGGGAGAGGGCAAAATGACACCCTCTTTTTATGAAGGGTATAGGGTTGGCCCAAAACATTGTTTAAACATAAAATTTATGCATGCTTACAAGTTAAATGTAGCTTTCAAGAAGAAACTTAACTCTTTAGCGAACAATTTGAGAAAAACTATGGTATTAAGAAAAATATTTTGCGAAAATAACTACTGCTTGGCCAGAGATGAAAGACCGGCTTTGACGCGCTGCCTAAAAATGGAACAGGCTGAAGGGGAGAAAGGAAATTCTCGGAGGGACGGAAAAGTACGCATTGTTGTGTGAATGTCAAGTTAATGCTAAATCCAAATTAGCCCAAAAGTGGCTAAATTGACAGTTCTAGCCACAGGAATGGCCAGTTCTAGCCACAAAGTGGCTAAATTGGCAACCCTATCCGCTCAACTAGCGAAAGAATTTCTTGCACATCTGAACCTATCTCCCCTATTTTCATGCTGTGAAACAAATCGCAGCATCCTCTTTTTTGGCAGCATGCCAAAGCCAGTCTTTCATCTCTGGCCGAGCAGTACACAGTAAAATTTTGGGGGGGGGGGGGGGGGGATTTCAACCCTATAACAACTGCCCCCCCTGGATATGGCTGTGGTACCTAAAGACTGTGACTTTTCTTCGGACTTTCTGGATGTGCAAGAACTCTATAGGCATTATTACACGGACAAAATTGAGAGCCATTTTGGTTGCAGAAACCAGTTGCTGCAATTCAGAGAGCTCCGATGAAAACGCAGGGTTGCACAGTAAACAAACTCTGCTGTGTTCACAAACGTCAGAGATTCACTGAAAGGGCGGTTGCTAGAACAGGTAATTTATAAATACCCTATCGTTGGTTGCTTATACCTCATGTATTTTCGGATTGGATTGATATTTATTTTTCTTTTCTTCAATCCAATCCATTTCCATGCCGATATTCCATTTCACGAACATTTTATGTTTGTGCACGCTCATCCCTTTCACTACGAACGGTATGGCTGACGCTGACTCTTCCGCCATCTTGTGTTGTGACGTAGAAGTAGGAAGCACTACACACGGCTCACTTGGATAAATACAGGCTGTCTGAAAACCAGTTTCTCCTATGGGATTCTGCGTATGAGAAAATTTTCGCTTCTTTGCCGATGTGTCGCTTTTACCCAACGTATCACTGTTGCCATCTCTGCCGGAGAAAATATGCCTAAAATCAAAGCTAAAAGTATAGCGAGTTGCACTCGTGCAACGAGTTTATCGTTTACGAATGCGGCCATTGTTATCCATTCCTGGATACTTTTAGCTTTGATTTTAGGCATATTTTCTCCATCAGAGATGGCAACAGTGATACGTTGGGTAAAAGCGACAAATCGGCGAAGAAGCGAAAATTTACTCGTACGGGAAAATGGAGTGAGCCATGCCCTACAATTGGCTGGGTTTCCAGCAACCTGCCATTTTTTCGAATCTGAACAAAAAAGTTCGAGTGGACTGTTCTCTAGGTAACCGAGAATTATTTCCAGGAAAGAGGCTTCTGCAATGGGTTGCAGCAACATCTCCTACCTATAGAAAGCCTAACAAC